>APFE030669468.1:131716-166631 GCA_000404065.3 Pinus taeda | reverse complement strand
CGATGAAATATCTTCATAGATCATGAAATATTGCGAAAGATGATGAAAAATCACAAAAGATGACGAAAGATCATAAAGGATCACAAAAGATTGTGAAAGAACATGAAACATCCTAAAAGATGATAAAAGATCATGAAACATTGCAAAAGATTATGAAAGATAACTAAAAACCACAAAAGAACGAAACATATCACAAAACATGAAGAAATATCATGAAAGATAGCAAAAGATCATGAAAGATAACAAAGATGACGAAAGATCGTGAAAAATGACGAAAAATTATGAAAGATGATGGAAAAGCACGAAAGATGATGAAAGAGTGTGAAAGATGACAGAAAATCACGAAAGATCTTGAAAGACCATGAAATATGGCAAATGGTCCAAAAAAATCACGAAATATGTTGAAAGATCGGGAAACATGACAAAAGATTACAAAAGATGACGAAAGGTCACGAAAGATTGCAAAAGGTCATGAAACATGACAAAAGATAACGAAAAATCATGAAAGATCGCAAAAGATGATGAAATATGTGAAAGATGACGAAAAATCATAAACTTATGAAGAAACATCGTTAAAGATCACAAAAGATCATGAAACATCTTAAAATATGATGAAAGATCATGAAATATTTCAATAGATCACAAAATGTGATAGAAGATCTTTAAAGGTGACGAAGGATGACCAAAAATCATGAAAGAGGACAAAACATCGTGATCATGAAGGATCTGAAAGATGACGAAAGATCATGAAAGGCCATAAAAGATAAAAAAAAATATCATGAAAATGACGAATACCATGAAAGATCGCAAAAGATGAAGAAAGATCATGGAAGATGAAGAAAGACTACAAAACGCTGTGAAACATCCTAAAATATGATGAAAGCTCACGAAAAATTGTGAAAGACCATGGGTTATGAAAAGGCTGCTGGCCAAAGCCTTAGAACAGGTGGCATCAGAAATGGCGGAAATGACTCAGGAAATTCCGAATTTCCGTCGTGATCTTCGAGTTCTGCAAATCTCTATGGACATGCAAGGGAAGCAGATGGAAGAGATTCATCAGATGCTTCAGGCCAGTCTTCAGAGGAGTTCCAGGGAGGATTCCCCCATCTTGGCAAATGCTGTTGGGTAACTCTGGTCCTTGTCTTTTTGATGTCGATTTTGCGATTTATAGATACTTTAGGCAGCTTTTCTCTTTTGAAAGTGACTAGTTTTTTAATGATTATCTACACTAGTAGATTTGGAATGGACTGTAAGGTTTATCTAGCTAGGAAAAAGAGACTCCGGGACTATTTTTTCTGGTATGGAGTGAAAAACTTTCGGTGGCACCTATGCCCGGTTTCCCCTTGGTGGGCAGGTTGTAGGTCCACTAATTTTGCTGTAATTTTTCTGATATATTAATAGAAAACAGAGAAGCACCATCTTTACCTACAAAAAAAAAAAAAAAGACCTTGAAACATCGTAAAATATGACAAAAACTAACAAAAGATTGTTAAATACCGTGAAACATCTTAAAAGATGACAAAATATTGTGAAAGATAAAAAAAAATCAATGAATATCACGAAAGATTGCAAGAGATCATCAAACATCCTAAAAGATGACAAAAGATCATGAAAGATCGCAAAAGATAATGAAAGATGATGAAAAATCGCAAAACAACGCAAAATATCATGAAATATAAAAAAATATCATGAAATATCATGAAATACCACGAAATATCACGAAAGAAGACAAAAGATCTTGAAAGATGACAAAAGATCATGAAAGAAGATGAAAAATCGTGAAAGATAACGGGGAGCGCAAAAGATGACAAAAGATTGTGAAAGATGACGAAAAATCATGAAAGATGACAAAAAATCATGAAAGATGATGAAAGATCACAAAAGATGACAAAAGATCACAAAAGATCGTGAATGATCCTAAAAAATCACCAAAGATGTTGAAAGATTGTGAAAGATGTTGAAAGATTGTGAAAGATGACGAAAGATCGAGAAAGATGACATAAGATGACGAAAGATAGCGAAAATTAACGAAATATTGCAAAAGATCACGAAAGATCATGAAAGACCATAAAAGATCGCAAAAGATGATGAAGTATCATGAAAAGTGACAAAAGACCAAGAAAGATTGGAAAAGATGATGAAAGATAACAAAAAATCGTGAAAGATGTAGAAAGATTATGAAAGATCGCAAAAGATGACAAAAGACCATGAAACATTCTAAATTATGACAAAACTCGTGAAACATTGTGAAAAACCATAAAACATCCTAAACGGCGATGAAATATCTTCAAAGATCATGAAATATTGCGAAAGATGATGAAAAATCACAAAAGATGACGAAAGATCATAAAAGTTCACAAAAGATTGTGAAAGAACATGAAACATCCTAAAAGATGATAAAAGATCATGAAACATTGCAAAAGATTATGAAAGATAACTAAAAACCACAAAGAACGAAACATATCACAAAACATGAAGAAATATCATGAAAGATAACAAAAGATGACGAAAGATTAACAAAGATGAACGAAGATCGGAAAAATGACGAAAGAATTATGAAGATGATGGAAAAGCCGAAAGAAATTATGAAAGAGTGTGAAGATGACAGAAAATCAACGAAAGATCTTTGAAAGACCAGAAATACTGCAAATGTCCAAAAAAATCACTGAAATATGTTGAAAGATCGGGAAACATGACAAAAGATTACAAAAGATGACGAAAGGTCACGAAAGATTGCAAAAGGTCATGAAACGTGACAAAAGATAACGAAAAATCATGAAAGATCGCAAAAAGATGATGAAATAATGTGAAAGATGACGAAAAATCATAAACTTATGAAGAAACATCGTTAAAGATCACAAAAGATCATGAAACATCTTAAAATATGATGAAAGATCATGAAATATTTCAATAGATCACAAAATGTGATAGAAGATCTTGAAAGGTGACGAAGGATGCCCAAAAATCATGAAAGAGGACAAAACATCGTGATCATGAAGGATCTGAAAGATGACGAAAGATCATGAAAGGCCATAAAAGATAAAAAAAAAATATCATGAAAAATGACGAAATACGATGAAAGATCGCAAAAGACGAAGAAAGATCATGGAAGATGAAGAAAGACTACAAAACGCTGTGAAACATCCTAAAATATTGTTGGCATTATGGCACAGGTTTGGAGCTATGGCACAGGTGTTGTCCTTGATGGCAACCTTCTTTGGTAACAGATCTTAGTTCAGGCACTCAGAAAGTATAAAAAGACATATACGCAGGTTCATCTAGACAAAGGGGCGTATACATGCGGGTTATACTTTACAAAAGCGCGTATATGTTGGTGATCATTCTTTTGGTCCATGGCAGTTAGATCTTGGAACTTAAACCTATTTTTTTGACCATGGCGTCTCGTCAATTGTGTCGATCCATTGTTTTTGGGTTCATGGTATTGAAATGTTATGGTTTTGGACCATGTTATTGGGGAAGGCCTAGGGCTATAAAAGAGGAAGGAGATCTTGTGACAAAGTATCATCTGGATTATTATTGAAGATCTGAAAAAAATGCTAGAGCTGGTATATTGGATGGTAACGCAGATCTGGATCTGGAGGAAGGAGGAACCTTAGCACAAAAGGAAGGATAAGGTCTATTCATGGGTCATAATCTTTAAACCTAAATGATAGTATCTCTCTATGATTTTGATCTGCTTGATGTGGCGCTTATCTGATCTATAATCTGGGTTAATTAGTGATTAAATATCTGGAAGAGTGTGTTGTCCTTTATAGATCTATACGCAGGTTCGGTAAAGTGAAGGCGCGTATACACGCAGTTTAAGGGAAGTAAAGGCGCGTATACGCGGGTTGTTCCATACTCAGATGCGTATGCATGCAAGTTGCAGACTGTTGAAAAAGCGTATATGCATTAAGCAGTGATCTAACTGTTTCTGCTTATTGCTGCTGTGTTTTGGGTTCTGTTTCTGCTGTGTGGTTTCTGGTACAGTGTTCTGTGTACAGTTGTTAGTGAAGTATCTACTTGTTTCAGATCTAGTTGGTGAAAAGGAGATTGGTTGATTCTTGATGATTGTTTGATGTTCATGGATCCAGTTTGAAAATTGATGAAAACTGGTCCCTGGAAGAAAGAGAAGGTTGTAGCCTTCTGTAAGCCAGCACCTACATACTAGTATCTTGGCTAGTGCAAAAGCTAAAGGGGGTTGTTGCTCCCTTCCAGGAGAAACTAGAGAACGAGAGAGAGTTGTAGCTCTCTGCAGGTTGCAACCTGCGTACTGGTAAAAATACTGCACCAGTACATTGTAAAAGAATTTTTCTAATTTAAAAGGAAGATAGAGATGAATTGCAGCAGGTGGTTTTCACCCACATTGGGTTTCCACCTTATATCTTGTGTTCTTGTGTCTGATTGTCTTTCTGCTCTGTTTTACTGTCTCTGGATATTGTTATTGGATTCTACATCACTGACTAACAATCATCATCAGAAAGATTAAGTAAAGTAAAAGCATGTTCTGTATACGCGGGTTTCCTTCTGCATAATTGCGTACATACGCAGGTTTAATAAATTGAAGTAGCGTATATCAGTTGTTTTTGAAAAAGAATAATTATCGTGATAATACTGATTCACCCCCCCTCTCAGTATTATTTTCAACAGTTAGGGCAAGGAAATTAGGTCAAAATTACAGGGTGTTCGATGGGGCAATGTAGGCACAATGATCAGAATGTTAAGTTTTTATGGATGAGGTGAAAAGACAGGTGAGGAGCCAGAAAGAGCATGTAAACCACATGGATTCTTCATAAACTAAAGAAAACACAGAATGTGGAATGTCTACCCAAAACAAAGCATAAAAGATATGGATTCTGCCTCTCAAACTTGTATACATTCACATAAATGCAATGAAATGATGAAATGGAGTCAAAAATACATTCTAACACATGAATACAAAATAAAAATTGAACTAAGAATCATACCACATGGATCCCAAAGAAATAACTGCAAGTTTTCATTAATATCCTGTTGTAACTGATATAAAATGATATCTAATCAAAACATAAGCATCCCATTGAGTCCAAACCTTACAACTACTGAGAAAATGCATCATATAGACCCAAAAAACTCATCCTAAGCTCAGGGAGTCGAATCCATGAGAGGAGCTGTTTCCAACAAAATCTGAACTGCTGGCAAGAAAATAGGGTGGTCAAAGTGACTCATCCCTAATCCAGACAAACTGATACATTACACCTCATAAACTTGTTTTACCTAATGAATCTACCCTAGTAAGCTCTAGAGGCATCATAATTACATTCAAATTATCAACTAAAAGGGTAAAAACATCATTTTCCATTGTAGAAGTGAAAACTGGGTTGAATTTGCAGAATTCTGGGCAAAGTGTCAAATGTGCAATGCCAAGAGCCAACGCATAGCACCAAGTGTAGGCGCACCCTTCAAATTTAGCTGTACTTTTGGAGGCCTTCCCGATGTCCAAATTCGGCCAACAATAGGTTGTTATAAAACTCTACCTATCTACTTTCCAGAACAACATGAATTTTTGAATTTGAATGTGAGTTTCCCAGTCAAAAACCAAATCTCCCAACACTGCTCAGCAAGCAGTGCCTAGGCCAAAAAGAGCAAAGGTCATTTTTTGGTTGTTTTTTGACCTTTTGACCAACCAGTTCTCCCCCAAATTCTTAGCAAAAGTATAGGGTGTATGCACTCATCACTAGAAACCCAAAAATTCTAACCTTTTTCTTATTAGATGCCTCAAAAAAGAGCGCAATGCCCAAGGCGTTGCGCATTTGCCTTCCATGACTATGCAAAAAATGGACTGAAAAACACAACAACTTCCTTCAAGCTCAAAAGTGGTTCAACATGCCCAAAAATGTGCTTTTATGACTAATCAAAGTTTAGAGGCATGTAGGGATGCCTCAGCAAGTATGTCAAGTCTACTCTTCTCCTCTTCCTTGGTAAGTTTTTCAATTTTTGCTTGAGCTCTTTTGAGGTTGGCTCTAGAAATTTGGTTTCTCATGGCATAATGCTTTGCCATCCTCCTTTAAATGTCATTGCACTTCTTAGTCTTGGATAAGAGCTTCTCTAAATTCTCATTGAGTCTATCAAGTGAATATTCCCAGTCTTGATTGATCATGTTTTCCCATTGTTCATCAACATTGAGTTGTTCAACAAGCTCGGCTTGTCTTTTCCTTTCTAGTTCTAGAGCTCTTTGTAGCCCTCTAGTCCTAGGTCTCTATCATGGAGGTTGATCCTTCTCATCATCAGGTTCACCATACTTTTCTAATGTCCCTTCAAGCAAAAATTTAGCCTTCTCTACTTCTCCTTGTGCTTTGATGCATTTCACTTCATCAATGAAGTGTTTGGTTCTCAGCTTCTTGTTTTCCTGCTCTAGGAAGTCAATAATGTATCTTGCCCTATCAAGATTGGTTTGGAGCTCATTGATCTTAGCATCTTAACCTTTAATGACCATTTGAAGTTTTTTTTCGTCCTCCATTGTGTCCGTGTCTACAAGTTCAAAATATGTTTCTTTCTCATGGAGGCCTTTCTCTTCTTACATACCCACCTCTACCATTGTGTAATTTATAGTGAGAAACAAAACCCTAGGGAGGTGATGGAGGGGTATATAGATGAAGGGAGTATGTGGTAATGAGAGGAAATTTTGAGGAGATGGGAAAGATATTTGGAATGTGAAAGGAATGACAGGGAGGTGGCAGTGATAGGGGTTTTTAGGGATAGGAGATGTGAATTAGTAGGGTATAGGGAGCCTAGGCAAATAGGTGCCTCAGGGTTAGGGTTTTTAGTTTAATCTAGGAAAAATTAAACACAATGATACATCAAGTAACAATGTATGAGCAAAGGAAATAGAGAGAAAGCTACTTGTTTCATGTGATGAAAACCTTTAGGTGACAAAATTATGAACTTTGGAGGTGTTTTGCTGAGCTTTGAGAGGCCCTGGACCTCACTGGGTAAACGCACAACACTCTTAACAGGTGCACAACACCTTTTTGCAAGCCACTTTTGGAGGCTATCCTGATTTCCAAATTAGGCTTGGGATAGCGCATTGGAAACCTTGTCAAGTCTAATTTCAAAATCTACCTTTAGTTTCCCATTTGGAGTTTATTTGACCTATCAAAAACACAATCTACCAAAACTAGTCAAAACATGCAGAATGAGGGTGAAAAAATGTAGAGTGTTGTTGCAGGCAACTTTTGGAAGTCTTCCTAAACTCCAATATATTTGTAATGTGACTTATCACACAAGTCATTTGGACACTCCAACTAGGAGAAACTTGATTTTCCTAAGGTCTCTCTAGAAGTGCAATAACTCTCCCATGGCACTTGTATTTTTGACATTTCTCCAAAACCATGACACCTATGTAAAAAATGGAGGTTTTTCTTCCTTGTTCTATGATGGAAAAACACCTCTCTCACTTTTGTCGAATTCATATTTTCTCTTGGTTAGAAACACAATTTTGAAGAAAAACCAGCCCTTATGTGTGGCAAATGACTTGTCCCTTGGAATGACTTCTTGACAAATGATGGAAACATGATGTTGATGATATGAAATGGAATCATACCTACTGATATCCCTTATGCCTCCTCTGCTCAGATATCTCTGATTCCATAGAAAACCATAGCTCAGTGGGAGAGGAAATTAGGGTTTAGTGAAGGGAAAACATGGGATTTGTAGAAATGAAGGGAAATGAATGGGATGGGGTGTTAGTTCCAGTCTTCCTAGCTTGTCACCAGGGATCAAAATGGACTCTTACTATGTATGGATTTCAGAGATGTTTTACACATGAGTTTCTATGTAAATCATATTCTAAGCATGTCCATTAGAAGCATCTCGGAAAAATCTTTCTAATGGTATATCACACTCCCAAAACCAGCTCCCAGATCAGAAGATATGATCGAAATGAATGATTGATTCTTGGTTATGCATTTTTTGAGGTCATTTGCTGCACACAGGGACAAGTTTACTAAAAAATCAGTTTATGAAGCAATGGACATGAATTTTATAAAAGTGAAAGAGGTTTTTGTCAATCGCATACCAAATAACAAAAACCTCCTTCAATTTATGCATAGGTGTTACTATGTGGGAGATATGCGGTGATATTTGAAGCCTGCATTAAAACAAAACAAATTTTGCATTTTTTTTACTATTTTAGTCATTGTAGTGCGGCCCCATTTTACAACAGCTGGAAAGTACTTTTGAGAAACCCAAGCAAGTTTTTGTCAACCATGAGCCATATAAAAAAAACCTCTTTCAATTTATTCACCCAAGGATTGTTTTGTCAACCACGAGCCATATAAGAAAAACCTCTTTTAGTTTATTCACAGGTGTCATGAATTGCAATATTTGACTAGATCTTTACACCTATTTTTACATATTTAAATATTTATTGATTTCCTATTTATATATTATTTTGTGGCACATATTCCGAGAAACTAGAAACAAATTTCAAATATTTGAGAGAGGTTTTTCTCAAAAGTGACCTTATCTACAAAAACCTCTTTCAGTTTTGTAACAAGTGTTATGGTTCAAGAGATACGAGTTCATCTTTGAGCCCTATTTTCAGAAATTCAGTCCAAATTTAATGTAACTGATTCTATCTTGAGAGAGATGGTTGAGTACAACTCCCTTAGTATAGGGATGAGCTAATTTTATATATTTGATGAATTTCAGAGTGTGAAGGTTGGATTTTTGTGGCAGAGTGAGGCTTCCATTGGACTGTGTAAAGTTTTCCTTGAATATTATTTTAATGAAGCTTTTTCTGCTCTTTAAATTTGGGATTCATCACGGTGTTTAATGTGCAGCATGTTTTTCTTGTAAATTCACTTCCATGCTTTGTTTGTTCCACTAATTTAGGAATCCATCCATGCACAATGCTCCTTTCACAATGATTATGTTGTTTGATGTAGTGGTTATCTCTTTAGAATCCATCCTCTATTAGATGCTTTGTTGAGTAACCCTGTGCTTCTCTTTCTTCTAAAGTTGCCACTGTAGATCCATCCACTGATTGATGCCTGCAGGGAAATAGTATTTTCCCTCTTTTCTTCTCCCATTGTATCTTTAATCTGGTTGTACATTGTGCTTACTTTCCCCAAGTCTACTGGCAGAAACTAGCCCCAAATCCATAGCCCAATAGTCCCTTCTCTTGCTTTTTTCAACCCACAATTTTCAACCAAATCCTTATTCTTCATAGCTAGCCTAAGATTCAGTTATCGTAGCCACCTTTTGTTGGAAAAGAGAGAGCCCTCTCTGGTTTGGCAGGGCTAGATGCTAGATCAAAAGCTTTGTTTGTGGTTACCTTAGAATTGCCTCTTCTCAGCCTTGAGGTTCATTCTGAGTGCTAACATATTGGCACTGCTCTCGAGGATGAGGTGATAGATCTTCTCCAGGAAAGATCGTTCAAGTTGCAGATCTGATCGCTGATGGTGGACATCAGCCAAACACATATAAAGGCTGAAATCATCTACTTGATAACTCCATTATTTGAAATCCCGAGTTTCAAAGTATTGATGGTGGTTCCATTGGCTAAATGAAGGACTTAGATGTTATTTCTATTTGTTCAAGGTATTCATGTATCGATTTTTCTAATCTTCCTGGCTTTCCTAATCAATTATTGAAAAATGCATATTTTTTGAGCAATGGCCCTAAATTCAATGGGGAAGATCTGACTTTGACTCTTGAACATGTAGCAAATTTCAAAACATTTATAGAATCTCTTAGAGTAAAAAAAGAGGATATTTTATCAGATTGTTCTATGATTTGTTTCAAAGGAAATGTAGACAATGGATCAAAAGTTTTCCTATTAAATCTATTAAGTCATTTGCAGATTTTTGGCATATCTTTCTTGAAACATGGATGGAGAAAGAAGAAGAATTCGAAATAGAGGCAACCTCTATTCAAGGATTTATAAAATGAGAAGATATGTGTATGGATGATGAGGTAGATGAGAACTTTGCTTCATCTCTTTCTTCTTATTTGAAGTCTTGTCGATGTAGCCATGAAGTTAAGCTCATTTTTTTGCAAGAGTTTGCCATCAAAATTGAAGAAGATCTAACTGAATTGGAGACCCAAATATTGTCCCAAGATCTAGACCATCAAGTCCCATTCTTTGGGGACCTTTTCCAGCAAAAGGAAGGAAAAGTAAGGTTGCCCTTGGATGTTTGCATTAATAATTTGCAGCTAGAAGCATGTATTGAGGATTTGGTGCAATAAATAGAGTCTAGATTCTTTGATCATGTTGCAGCATATATGGGAAAAAAATTTAGTTTGAATAACAAGCTAGATTTCCTTTTACATAGTCACACTCATTTTGTGCATGTATGGTTGTCGAAATTTACATTTATGTTCCCTTTGAAGCACTTCCAAGCATCATCATTGCTATAGTTTCTTGGTTGGTTGATTTGGCATTACAACATCACTTGATCTAGTAATTTGCAGCAAAGTAGGGTAGGGTTGTACATAAATAAGTTGCCCAAAGCAACATTTGAATTTTTGGCATTTGTTTTAGTTTCCTAATGTACAGGATGCAGTATGTGTGTTTTTTTTGTTGGAATAAGTTGTTCAGGTTTATAGTTGTTTGTGACCATATTTCCCAATGGATGAGACACTTGGTCTATGGTGTTCTTGACACCTCCAAGGAGCTGCCATCCCAAATAAGGCCAATGTTAGTTCCAGTCTTTGTAGCCTGTCACTAGGGATCAAAATGGGCTCTTACTATGTCTAGTTTTCAGAGATGTTTTGCACATGAATTTTAGTGAAAATCATATCCTAAGTATGTTCATCAGAAGAAGCTCAGAAGAATATCTCCAAGGGTATATCACACTCCCAAAACGGACTCCCGGATCAAAAGATATGATCGAAGGGAATGATTGATTCTTGGTTATGCATGTTTTGAGGTCATTTGCTGCACACAAGGACATGTTTACTACAAATTGAGTTTATGAAGCAATGGACATGAATTTTATAAAAGCGAAAGAAGGTTTTGTCAATCAAATACCAAATAACAAAAATTTCTTCAGATTATGCATAGGTGTTACTATGTGGGAGATATGCAGTGATATTTGAAACCCACATTAAAACAAAACAAATTTTGCATTTGTTTTACTGTTTTAGTCATTGTAATATGACGCCATTTTACAACAGATGGAAAGTGATTTTTAGAAACCCAAGGAGGTTTCTGTCAAACACAAGCCATATAACAAAAACCTCTTTCCATTTATTCACAGGTGTTGTGAATTGGAATATTAGACTAGATCTTTACAACTTATTTTTACAAATTTAAATATTTAGTGATTTCTTGTTTAGAGATTATTTCGTGGCATAGATTCCAAGTAACTGGAAACGAATTTCAAATATTTGAGAGAGGTTTTTCTCAAAAATGACCTTATCTACAAAAACCTCTTTCATTTTTGTAACATGTATTATGGTTCAAGAGATACGAGTTCATCTTTGAGCCCTATTTTCAGAAATTTGGTCCAAATTTAATGTAACTAATTCTATCTTGAGAGAGATGGTTGAGCTCAACTCCCTTAGTACAGGGATGAGCTAATTGTATATATTTGATGAATATTAGACTAGATATTTACAACTTATTTTTACAGATTTAAATATTTAGTGATTTCATGTTTAGAGATTATTTTGTGGCACAAATTCCGAGCAACTGGAAACAAATTTCAAATATTTGAGAGAGGTTTTTCTCAAAAATGACCTTATCTACAAAAACCTTTTTCATGTTTGTAACAGGTGTTATGGTTCAAGAGATACGAGTTCATCTTTGAGCCCTATTTTCAAAAATTTGGTCCAAATTTATTGTAACTAATTCTATCTTGAGAGAGATGGTTGAGCTCAACTCCCTTAGTACAGGGATGAGCTAATTGTATATATTTGATGAATTTCAGTGTAAAGGTTGGATTTTTTTAGAAGATTAAGGCTTCAATTGGACTGTGTAAATTTTTTCTTGAATATTATTCTAATGAAGCTTTTTTAGCTCTTTAAAATTGGATTCATCACGGTGTTTAATGTGCAACATGTTTTTCTTGTAAATTCATTTCCATGCTTTTGTTTTTTGCAAATTTGGTTACAACATTCTCTAAGGGAAGTGTTAGGAATCCATCCATGCATGATGCTCCTTTCACATTGATTATGTTGTTTTATGTAGTGGTTATCTTTTCAGAATCCATCCTCTGTTAGATGCTCTGTTGAGTAACCCTGTGCTTCTCTTTCTTCTAAAGTTGCCACAGTAGATCCATCCCCTGATTGATGCCTGCAAGGCAATAGTCTTTTCCCTCTTTTCTTCTCTCATTATATCTTTAATCTGGTTGTACATTGTGCTTACTTTTCCCCATGTTTGCCTGCAGAAACCAGCCCCAAATCCATAGCCTAATAGTCCCTTCTCTTGTTCTTTTCAACCCACAATTTTCAACCAAATCCTTATTCTTCATAGCTAGCCTAAGATTCAGTTATCACAACCACATTTTGTTGGAAAAAAGAGAGCCCTATTTGGTGTGGCAGGGCTAGATGCCAGATCAAAATCTTGGTCTGTGGTTACCTTAGAATTGCCTCTTCTCAGCCTTGAGGTTCATTCTAAGTGCTAACATATTATTACTAGATCAAGTGATGTTGTAATGCCAAATTAACCAATCAAACAACTATATCAATGATGATTCTTGGCAGTGCTTGAAACATAACATAAATGTAAATGCTGACAACCATACATGCACAAAATAAGTGTGGTTGTGTAAAAGGAAATTTGGCTTGTTATTAAAACTGAATTTTTTTTCCATATATGCCGCAACAAGATCAAAGAAAGCAGACTTTGTTTGTCATGCCAAATCCTCAATACATGCTTCAAGCTGCATATTATTAATGCAAACTTCCAAGGGCAGCCTTACCTTTCCTTCCTTCTACTGGAAAAGGTCCCCAAAGAATGGGACTTGACAGTCCAGATCCTGGGACTGTATTTGGGTCTCCAATTTAGTTCGATCTTCTTCAATTTTGATGGAAAACTGTTGCAAAAAATTGAGCTTAACTTCATGGCTACATCGATAAGACTTCAAATAAGAAGAAAGAGATGAAGCAAAGTTCTCATCTACCTCATCATCCATGCACATATCTTCTCATTCTCTAAAGCCTTGAATAGAGGTCGCCTCTATTTCGAATTCTTCCTCTTTCTCCATCCATGTTTCAAGAAAGATATGCAAAAAATGTGCAAATGACTTAATATATCTAATAGGAAAACTTTTTATCCATTGTCTACCTTTCCCTTGAAACGAATCATAGAACAATCTGATAAAAATATCCTCTTTTTTTACTCTAAGAGATTCTATAAATGTTTTGAAATTTGCTACATGTTCAAGAGTCAAAGTCAGATCTTCCCCATTAAATTTAGGGCTATGCATCTTTCGGTAATTGATTAGGAAAACCAGGAAGATTAGAAAAATCAATACATGAATACCTTGAACAAATAGAAATAACATCTAACTCCTTCATTTAGCCAGTGGAGCCACCATCAATACTTTGAAACTTGGATTTTGAACAATGGAGTCGTTAGGTAGATGATTTCAACCTTCATATATGTCTGACTGTTATGCACCATCAATAATTAGATCTACAACTTGAATGATCTTTCCTGGAGAAGATTTGTCACCTCATCACCAGGAACGATACCAATATGCTAGCATATAGAATGAACCTCAAGGCTAAGAAGAGGCAATTCTGAGGCAATCATGGACCAAGCTTTTGATTTGACATCTAGCCCTACCAGACTAGAGAGGGCTCTCTCTTTGCTGACAAAAGTGGCTGCGATAACTGAATCTTAGGCTAGTTATGAAGAATAAGGATTTGGTTGAAAATTGTGGGTTGAAAACAACAAGAGAAGGGACTATTTGGCTATGGATTTGGGGCTAGTTTATGTCAGCAAATTTGGGGCAAAGTAAGTGCAATGTACAGCCAAATTAAAGATATAATGAGAGAAGAAAAGAAGGAAAACACCGCTGCCCTACAGGCATCAATTAGGGGATGGATCTAAAGTGACAACTTTAATAGAAAGAGAAGCAAATGGTTACTCAACAGAGCATCTAATAGAGGATGGATTCTGAAAAGATAACCACTACATCAAACAACATAATCATTGTGAAAGGAGCATCATGCATAGATGGATTCCTAACACTTCCCTTAAAGAATGCTGTAAACAAATTAGTAAAGAAGACAAAGCATGGAAATGAATTTACAAGAAAAACATGTTGCACATTAAACACAGTGATGAATCCCAAATTTAAAGAGCAAAAAAATATTCATTAAAATAATATTCAAGGAAAACTTTACACAAACCAATGGTAGTCTCACTCTACTACAAAAATCCAACCATTACATTTTGAAATTCATCAAATATATACAATTAGCTCATCCCAATACTAAGGGAGTTGATCTCAACCATCTCTCTCAAGATAGAATCAGTTACATTAAATTTGGACCGAATTTCTAAAAATAGGGCTCGAAGATGAACTCGTATCTCTTGAACCATAATACCTGTTACAAAACTGAAACAGGTTTTTGTAGATAAGGTCATGTTTGAGAAAAACCTCTCCCAAATATTTGAAATTCGTTTCCAGTTGCTCGAACTCTGTGCCACAAAATAATCTCTAAACAGGAAATCACTAAATATTTAAAATTGTAAAAATAGGTTGTAAAGATCTAGTCAAATATTCCAATTCACGACATCTATGAATAAATGGAAAGAGGCTTTTGTTATATGGCTTGGGGTTGAAAAAAAAGTCCTTTGGTTTTTGAAAATTACTTTCCAGCTGTTGTAAAATGGCGCCACACTACAATGACTAAAACGGTAAAATAAACGCAAAATTTGTTTTGTTTTAATGTAGGCTTCAAATATCACTGCATATCTCCCACATAGTAACACCTGTGCATAAAAAGAACGAGGTTTTTGTTATTTGGTATGTGATTGACGAAATTTTCTTTCACTTTTATAAAATTCATGTCCATTGCTTCAGAAACTGATTTTGTATTAAACTTGTCCCTGTCTGCAGCAAATGACCTCAAAACATGCATAACCAAGAATCAATCATTCATTTCGATCATATCTTGTGATCCGGGAGCCAGTTTTGGGAGTGTGATATACCATTGGAAATATTTTTCTGAGCTACTTTTGATGAACATGATTAGGATATGATTTTCACTGAAACTAATGTGCAAAACATCTTTGAAAACCAGACATAGTAAGAGCCCATTTTGATCCCTGGTGAGAGGCTGTGAAGATTGGAACTAACATGGGGAATTCTAAATTCTTAGGAAAACTATGGAAGGTATGGAGGGATGTTAGGGAACATGGGAAAGTGGAATTTGAAATATTGAGTGAGGGTAAGGGGTCCAAAAGGGAAAAACATAGGCCTAGCCTAAAAAAAAGTTTCAAATTGTAACAATAGGCTAGGGTTTGTGGGAAAATGGTGAATTTGAGGGATATAAGTGATGGGAAGTGTTTAAGAATGTTTATGAAGGATAGGGGAAGGAATATGATAATTAGGATATAATTTTTGTTGATTTTTTGATCATGGGATTCATGGAACCGAGAAAATTTCCCTCAAAACCTTAGCAGAGGGAAATGAGACTTAAAAGCACAACTGAGGCAACAAGGTATAAGATGACCCAGTCACTTACAAATTATAGTTTGGAACCTATAATAATGATGAAAAATCTTTGAATAATGGTACACTCAGCTGAGGGGTGACATGGACCAATACCGAGTGACCAAATTTTTACTTGAAGACTCACTGAAATGAAAAAAATTGACTTTGACACCCTAAGACCACTTTGTAAGATCATGTTTGGTCGCTAGTGGAAGGATGCAAGTACTGACACTAACACTTACCAAAGGGGTTTGGTCTCTCCTGTGAGTGGGTTCTCACAAAAAAATAGATGTAATTAAGTGGGTTGTTAATCTACATCATCGAAAAACAACAAATTTGGTGGTTATTTCCCTCTAGGTTTCCGCGTGAAAAATATTGTGTCAAATGTGTGTGTTGCTCATGTGATTGTCGTAACAACATGTATGTTTGAAATTGTTGCTCACTTCTTTTGTGAATGAATTTTCTCACAAGTAAAATAAGATAAGATGGAACTGTAACCATAACAAAAAAAGAAAAAGAATCTCATAATTATTGATCCCCCCCCCACCCCTCAGTAATTCCTTATTTCAACAATTGATATTAGAGTCAAGTTCCTTCAAAAATATTCTAATCAATGGAAGGAAGATGTATAAGGAATTATGTCTAGGCAAGAGAGTCAAGAGGCTTACTCAAGTAGAATACCAGTCTTTGATGGGACAAACTATGCATTTTGGAAAGTAATAATGGAAGTGTAGCTTATGTCCCTGGTGTTGAAGAATCTAGGGAAAAGTAGTGTAGTGTGATTCTTTGTTACTTCATAACAATTTGTGGATTATTTTTACTTTTCCTTATTAGCTTATTCGTCTTCTTATTCTTATTAGTGCACTTGTGTTTACTTCATCAAACTGCTACCAAAACAGAAAACAAGAACACAAGATGTTGGCTCTATGCCAGGGCCAAAACCTCTCTTCTCTTGAGAGGAAAACCTTTTAGTGAATTTCTCTTATTGAAGCTTCTATTGATGAATGCAAAACTCTAGACCCTTGCCTAGAATATCCTCCAAGAACAAGTCAATCCCTTTCTCCTTTCTTCACTTTGTTCCCTGGAACATAGGCTTCCTTCTATAGCACTTTGTTCCTCGACACTTCGTCCTCCTCCTTTAAACGCTTCCTTCATCTTTCAACTTGTTAGTAAACCTTGTTGCACTTGCTATAGAGGAGATACCTTTGATGATACCCTTTTCCTATGATGATTCCTTTCTTTTCTTCACCAATCAATGAACTTGTAGGAGTATAATGGAAGGGTTGTTATGACAATAGGGAGAGCCTCATTACCTTCACACATGTGACTATTTTCTTTGTGATTTAGACCTCTTCCTTCTTCGCTTGAGAGGGCTCCTTCTATGCGTGAGGGGCCTTATAGTCCTACTTAGATTGCCCAGCCAATGATGTTATGAGACTGTGATGATAATGTTGCAATGAATGCAGGAAGAGGATCTATTTTTCACATGTGTGACTATTTTCTACCCTAGAAAACAATTCTCTCAACTTCGGCCTAGAATCTTCCTTGTGCATTGCACTATAGGCTCCCTTTCTTGTCACTTGATCACCCTTTTTCTTCCTCGTTTTCTGCATGAATTTCAGAACTATGAATGTGTTATGTTGGAATGGTGTAATGAACCTAATATATAGGTGTCCACTCCTTCTTTTAGGCCAACTTGAGGCTAACTAGATAAGTTGAGGCCAACTTGAATTTTATGCTTTAGATTTCTTCTTTTTAGGATATCATTGCTTGGAGGATTCTTGTGAATTTTCTTGGAGCTATTCTCTTGACCATAATACATACACATACAAGTTATAACATTCCCTTAAGGCCTTCAACATTTCCTTTTTACTATTTGACTCACCTATAACACTTTAACTAGTGCTAGACCTATTTCAATGAGAAAGAAACTCATTGACATATATCATAAAAATAATATTTCTTTTCTTGAATAAATACAAATATCAAAAGTAAATTTATGAAGGCAGAACCTAGTTACATTTTCTTCAATGCTCTGTCTTAACTATGGAGGTATTCATACAACATTACAAGGTGTTTGGCCATTATCAATCTTGAAGAATTCACATAAGAGAAACCAAATTTTCAATCCATCTATTATAGCATCATATCCATCAGCATTGTCATAGTGCAAGGCCTTGACTAAGACCACCATCTCTCTAAAAGAGCATGAACTACAATGTTGGCGAGACCAATGATTTATAGACACCTTCATCATTGTCTCTCAAGGTACATACCCACCCAGGTGTTCTCTGAGTATGACCTTCTAGGACTATTCTTATCTTTGGTTCCCATCCCTCAAACAATATCAGTTCTCTTGCCTAATCTTGTCATGGATGCACTACACATCCTCAAAGAGTATCAGATGCTAGATGATTACCTAATCCTCCCATTCTTTCTTCCCAAGTGAAGATAAGAATGTTGTGTCTATCTTGTGTCTACATTTCCATTCATGGCCTTCATCTAGACTTATGGTTGTTATTCTTGGTCTAGTGCATGACCCATGAAATGAAAAACACAATTGTCACTCCTTTGTAATAAGGGGTGATCCAAAACTCCCTCTTGATCAGGGACCTGTTAGAGCTCCCTCTTAACTAGGGACTCTTTCATTCATCAAAAAATTCTTCTTCATGGGTCCTTCAGCTTCTTGATCTCCTTCCTTCCTTTGATGTCATGAAGTCTTTGTTCAAAATTATTCTAGGTAGGGCACCATCCATCGATCATTTTCCTTCCTGGTTTATCATATCATTCTTTACTTTGTGGAAAGTGGCTTTCTTATCATTCATCAATTTTTATTTTCATCTTGGATACTCCTTTGTCATCATTTCCATGCTTCAAAATACTCTTCTCATGGATGCTTCATTGTACTTGCTTGTTTACATGCTTCAACATAGTAGCACATCATGACTTCATCTTGATATTGCTTCAACATTGCTTTTTGCTAGATGGATTTTTCATCATGGCATATTTGTAGATCAGAATCAATTATCTACATCTTTTATGTATCCAAGACCTTCATAGGTGTTAAGGGTCCTTCCTTCTTCAGAGTGGTCTTGCCTTCTTTTGGGAGATATCTTCAAAGTATCTTGTCAGATAGTGATTCTCAATGATCATGGTGTTATTCCACATGCTTAATCTCTTTCTTCATTTTATTATTTCTTAGATAGATAAGTCAACCATCTTATGCTTCTTGTGAGAGCACTTCTTCCTTGATTGTTTCCTGGACTAGTTAGCATTTCTTCTTGCTTCATCGTTAGCAATATTATACTCCTTATGTGAGCATATTATTTTGTTGACCTTCATTTCATTGTATTACATGCCTTCAAGCATGTCATTGGTGAAAGAGATTCTTTGCTACTTGATCATGTTATAGAACTATTCCCATGACTCAATAATATACAAATGATAACATGGTGATGTAGGAGCATCCAACACTCTTAATCAAAAGAGGAATACAAAGTGGAGAATGAGAGAACATGGAACATTGGAGCAAAACTAGGAAAATATGCTTAAAACAAATCTAATTAGATGGACTTAATTAAATGTAATTTTCCATGTATGCATTTAATTGAGAGATTTGAGGAAAGGATATGATCGGATCCTTCAGAATGATCTGATCCAATGTTTCCTTATATATATGATGAACCTACGTGCTCAATAGAACAGAGAGGAAGAGAGAGTGACAAATAGAATTTGTGTAAGCTAGAGTGGTCAAAATGTAATCAAAGGGAGCTTATTCCTAAGGCAGAAATGCCTTAGATTTTTATTCATATCATGTATAATATTAAAGTGTGTTTCATTGTTGAATTTTTATGTTATGTGTATTCGAATGTTTCGGTATTTCCGGATTGCTAATCAATCATCGATCACTACGAGGATCGACGACGATCTATTGATAAACAAGTTAATTACTATGTAGTGATATCGTGCATAAACAAAGTATGGCAGAGATCCATGTTTTAAAGTGCAGAGTCCATCAATTTCAAGCGAGAACAGAGAAAAGGAGGAACATATGCAACAATACAAAGGGACCATTAGCTTTGTAAGATCAATGACCCAGATGGAATTGTTGCAGAGTAATTCATTCATATTGCATCAGAGGAAAGCTTATGATATTATCAGCACCGGTCCTTGAAACAACGCGATTGCGATTATGCGATGAAACATCAACCTTTGTATCGAGAGCCAGGATCAACGGTCATGATTTTATCACTAATCGTATATCGCAAAGGTTAATGACAAGGGACAGTGGAATAGCGATGGCCGACATGTGATGTGTCGATGGTCAATAAGCAATATCGCTGATAGGCCGATATAGTGCTGATCAAATATTGGAGTTCAGAGGAGTAGCGCTGCGAAAGTGGTTTGATGAGACAGACCCGATGAAGTTATAGATGCGGGTGGATAATATTTGAGATCCAACCTTATGCTTTCGACTGTGGGTTTTCCATGTATTTCTAATGCATTCTAATAGTGTTGAAGTACCGGGTTTTTAAGGTAAATGCATCATTTAACGCTTCCGATAATGAAATGGGCTCATAACCCATAGGTCCTAGGATTGAATTATTGTAAATGGAGGCAAAATTTGTGTACCCCAATTTCACACCCCATCATTTGGTATCAGAGCAGGGAAAGTTTAAGGGAAATTTTTCCTATGAGAAGGAAGAACAAGTGCAAGAAGAAGGAGAAGAGGTACAGTTGTTGAAGCATGGTGAGTTTATGGTCTTTACTACCGTGCTGATAGCGACAGTGGAAGGTGAGAAGACTTGCAGCAACCTAGAACAAGTGCTCAATTGGTTCTAGAGGAGAGAACCAGAAGGATGCCAAAAAACTAAGCTTCGAGGAGAAATCTTGATGAGGTATCGTGTAGCAGATGAAGACTATTATTGCAGAGGTTGGTTGTAGCTCACAAAAGATCATGAAGGTAGTTCCACTGAGAAGTGGGTAGAATTTATAAGGGACAAGGAGAAGCATATGACCGGGAGGTCATAAATTTTGTGCCTTGGGAGTCTGATGCAGGAGCATCTGGAACTCTTAATCAAAAGAGGAATCCAAAGCGGAGAACGAGAGGACGTGGACCATCGGAGAAAAACTAGGAAAATTTATTTAAAACAGATATAATTAGATGGACTTAATTAAATGTAATTTGCCATGTATGCATTTAGTTGACAGATTTGAGGAAAGGATATGATCGGATCCTTCATAATGATTTGATCCAATGTTTCCTTATATATATATATATGATGAACCTACGTGTTCAAAAGAATGGAGAGGAAGAGAGAGTGACAAATAGAATTTGTGTAAACCAAAGTGGTCAAAATGTAATCGAAGGGAGCTTGTTCCTAAGGCTGAAATGCCTTAGATTTGTACTCATATCATGTACAATATTAAACTATGTTTCATTGTTGAATTTCTACACTGTGTGTATTTTAATGTTTTGGTATTGTCGGGTTGATAAACCATCGATCACTATGAGGATTGATGGCGATCTATTGAAAAAAAAGTTAATTATTATGTAGTGCTATTGTGCATAAACAGAGTATGGCAGAGATTCGATTTAGAAAGCAAGAACAGAGCAAAGGAGGAACATATGCAACAATACATAGGGACCGTTAGATCTGTAAGATCAACGGCCCGGATGGAATCGCTGTGGATTAATTCATTCATATCACATCGGAGGAAAACTTATGATATTATCGGCACTGATCCTTGAAACAGTGCGATTATTATTATGTGATGAAACGTCAACCATTAGATCAAGAGGTTGATCGATGGTCAAGATGTGTTCACAATTCGCAATCAGAGAAGTTAAGGGCTCGCGAATATGGGTGTGCCGACATCCGAAATGCCAATATGTGACATAGAGATACGCTGATAACTATTGGATTAGAGATGTAATGGATGGCGGAGATCAGCCGATCAGAGATCAGAGATATAGAATGACAACAGGAAGGCAATGGACTAGATGTGTGGACCTGATGATTTATAGATGCGGGTGAATGTTTCTTGAAGTCTGGCCTTAAGAATTTGGAATGGAGTTATCCATGTATTTCCCATGTATCCTGTGTAATCTGATAGAATGAATGGTCCTATGTTTTTAAAGGAAAATCCGATTATAGTGTTGTGGTCTGAGTTTTAAGGCATAGAGCGATTAAGCGCTTCAGATAGGTTTGTGGGCCATAACCCACAGGCCTTAGGATCGAATTTATAAAGAAAGGGGAAATTGGCCTTACCCCAAAATCTCCTTTCATCACATGACTAAACCTTGATGCATACATACCTCATCTTGATTCTCCTTTGATCATATTAACTTCATTTGATTGTCCTTTCTATGGTCCTTCTTACTTCATCTTAGCTTTCCTTCATATCATCCTTTTCTTGAATCCCATTAATGAGATTCGAAATGAGACATTTGCTTTGGTTCATGAATATTCTTTTGAATATTCCATCATAAGATCTTAAAGACCCTTGCCTTGAAAATGTTTCCTTTATTTTGATGATGGAGGTATTCTAAGATTCTTAATCATGATCAATTTTTCTTTCATCAAGGATGAGGTCCTATACAAGGTATGCTTCTTCTCCATGAATATATTGAGCTACATCTACCATGCTCCTATATTCTAGAATATATTTCTATGAATGCATTTTTTTTCTCATTATAAATGATACATATTCATGGGTATCTAGAACTCTATGTACATCATGCTTATAGATTCTAGAGGATGTTTCTAGCCATGCAATATTCCTACATGTTTCTATGCTAATCAAAAACCTGAAAGAAGACTAGAAGTAAATAGTTTAACTTAGTCATAGTATAGATCCGAAGGATCTTTTTTCTTTTTATTATTTCCTTCTTATTTCACCTCTTGAGTTATGTGAGCTTCTTCCCTCTTTCTTTTTGTTGTTGTTGTCCTTGTTATGCTTATGACAATTCCTTTTGTAGTGTCCATATTCTTGGCATGCAAAACATTACATTTTGGACATGTCTTTGATGTTTTTCTTCGTGGACCAAATTTGCCAAATTTAGCCTTTCTCTTGGTCATGGTAGCAAAATCTTGCTCCTTTGGTCCCACAACTTATTTTCCTCTAAGTTTGGTTTCTTTTGTCCTGCATAGAGACCACATTTCACTAAGAGTGGTTTCTTCCTTCTTGGCATATATGCTTAATGTGAATGTGCACCAATCCTAATGCGACTGACATGCAATAGTTATCCATCAGTGAATCCTCAATTATCTAAAATAATAGTTGTCACATGCATGCAAGCATTAACAAACTATATTTTATTATTTTAACAACTTGTTAAAATAACCTAACTAGATTTGACTAGTTAGAACTAAGTCAATTGATACTCTCATTATAGAACTGAACCTTATCTCCTTTAATCAAGGGATAAATTCCTAAATCAAGAGAGAAAATAATTGCATGATCTCACAAAGACTTCAAGTTTGATTTTTCATAATTAATTAACTCATGGAGATTAATTAATTAATATTTTAAATTGTTGTTAAAATCAAAATTAATTTTGCTTCCTATAGATAGACTAGGGACTACTATAAATAGGAAGGGACCCAGAAATGTTATTTTTAGAACTTTCTAATTTTAGCAGTTTCACCTCTCACCCAATGTGGCCAATGACCTCACTGGCCAAACTGCTATTTTTAGACATGCTATTTTTAGCACATTCTAAATTTAGCATTTCTTGTTGCACACTTTTCAACACTCCCTCTCAACAAGAAAGGCTTCCTCTCGAACCCGATCCTGTAACTCTAGAATTTTCTGCATGCAACATATCTACCTGGCCCGCTTGCTCCAACAACACTTGGAACAAAAACACTCCTAACTGACCACTCTATTGGGCTAGGAACATACTTTGATGTTGAGGCTCTACCTGCTGTTGATAAGTGATCCCTCTCTGACATCTACACTACTGCAACATCTCCATACATCTCACACCATTGCACACCTCTCAGTGCCACCTAGCACTATGCAAAACACTTGTGCCTCTCGCATTGTTGTAGCCTGCTAGCTATGCATTGTCCTGGGATTCCCTACACCATCGCTCTCTATGCCGCTCTATCCGCATCTGTCTCTACCCAATCAGTCAGTTCCTGCTACTCCACATTAGGGCTCCTGTAGGAAGGTCTCATCTAAGAGGGTGGGTACCTCAAGGATCTTGTCCCTCCTGCTTGGGACGATCACTCTACATTGCCCCACCTCCTACCTAGAGGTATGGCTGCATGTGATCCTGCAGCCCACTTGGCTCGAAGTTTCTCCTTACTAGAGGTCTCAACATGAGTAGATGTCTCTACTCGATCTCATCTCAGCTTCTCTAGTTGTGGCTGCTCCACAACCTCCTGAAGCTGTTGCACCAATCATGGCTCCTCCATAATCGTTTCAGACTTCTTCTGACTCTACATGTTGAGAGGTAATATACCCTCCCTCTCAACCACCAAGTCTCCATCAGTTGCCTTGCTACTCAAGGCTTTGCATGCATCTTGATCCTCAAGAGCATATAGGTTGTTGACCCATGAACCAATCTGCTTCACCTGTCTAGTGATGATGCGTCTAAGGAAAACATTTCCATTACTAAAGACTACATCATGGCCTCTATCTTCCAGCATCACGATCGACACCAAGTTTCTCTTCATTCCTGGTACATACTTGACATTGGTCAAGGTAAGGCGAGATCCATGCTCCCTCTGAAAAATAACCGTGACTACACCTGAGACACTATACTTCTCATCATTACCCATCGCTATGAGTATCTAGAGATCTTTCTCCTCCAAAGTACTAAACAAACTCTTGTCACTGGTCATGTGGAAAGAAGCTCCACTGTTAAGAAACCAACCACTTCCCACCATGGATGAAACCATGCATGCGAAGAGTGTGAAATCCAACTCAAACTGTGAAGCAAGTGCCTCACCTTCAGATCCTTCCCCGGATCCCTTTTTGGATTTCCTCCGTGGACAATTTGCAGCATAATGGCCCACCTCATGACAACGAAAGCATCGCACTTTTGATTTTTCAACCTTATTCCCATCATTGGAAGAACTATATTCAGAAAGAGAAACCTTCTCCTTCCCCTTCTTCTCCTTACCTGCTAAGGCATAGTTCTCCTCATCATGCATGGATGAAGAACTGTCTCTGGTGTTCCGTCTGATCTCCTCCTCCATCAAATCTAACCATAGTCGTTCCCAATCAGACAGTTTCTCCCTTCCATTCACCGAGTCCTGGTAGCTATGCCATCTCTTAGGAAGGCCAAGGAGTGATAGACTCACCATATCCTCATCTGATGTCACAACCCCTACACTTTCAAGCTCATCCCTGCATGTGATAAGCTTGGTCAGATACATAGAGATCATCTCATCCCTTTCACACTTGATCTTTTAAAGTTTGTCCTTTAGTGCCAACTTCCTTTGATCACTGCTATTCTGATATAAATATTTCAATGTTTTCCACATTACATGTGGAATCTCCTTCCCATGGAGGCTCGAGACAATGTGATCTCACACTCCCTCTAAGAGAATTCTCCTAGCTCTAGCCACACACTTCCTCCATTCCACCTGCTCAGTCTTGTCAGTAGGCTTAGGAATTTCTTGATCAATGAAATCCTTAAGGCGATTATCTTCCAAAACTGCCTCCATGTGATCCTTCCAAGCTATATAGTTTGAGCTGCCATCAAGGGCATACTTAAGCCTTAAACCATAGAATGTCATCGATGAAATATATGTGATAAGAACATGAGATCTATATCCCGAATAATAAACTTCGAAATTCTCCTGCTAGTATATTGTTCTTGCTTAATCACTTGTGCTCTGATACCATGTAGAAATTTCACCTGTTGAACAAATCGATATATGCAATGTCCTAAAGCATAATAATTGTTCTACTTCTACAAAGCATTAAGCGGAAGCATAATCGAATTCATGAGCAACATCAAGTAGAAAGATGCCTAACTGATCAAGAGAAATAATCACACATAACACAAGATATATCCAGGGGAAAGCACCAACATAAAACCCCAACCATGTATTATCAATTAAGTGGAAATCCTCTTCACAATACAAAAGAATTAGCTCTTAAGCTATTTAGTTCTCAATGAGCTATGAAGATATGAAGAAGATATGTCTCATGAGCCACCCAAGTCCTGTTTATATAGGCTTTCCCTATGGTCCTTATGTATTTTGCTTAGGAAATAATAGCAAAAGCATATGATATTAATTCCAACATACCAAAAACAACTAATGGTCCAACTGTGTATTCCTTGAGAACACTAGTTCCTCAACCATGCGGAAACTTCTTACTAGAAATAGTTAATCATTTGATAGTACACTGTCCCACATCTAATCTCAACTGGGTCCCTGACAGAATTGACTTGCAACAGTTATCCATGATTGAATCCTCAGTTATCTAAAATAATAGTTGTCACATGCATGCAAGCATTAACAAACTATATTTTATTATTTTAACAACTTGTTAAAATAATCTAACTGGACTTGACTAGTTAGAACTAAGTCAACTAATACTCTCATTATAGAATTGAACCTTATCTCCTTTAATCAAGGGATAAATTCCTAAATCAAGGGAGAAAATAATTTCATGATATCACAAAGACTTCAAGTTTAATTTTTCATAATTAATTAACTCATGGAGATTAATTAATTAATATTTTAAACTGTTGTTAAGACCAAAATTAATTTTACTTCCGATAGATAGACTAGGGATTGCTATAAATAGCAAGGGACCCAGAAATGCTATTTTTAGAAATTTCTATTTTTAGTAGTTTCACCTCTAACCCAATGTGGCCAATGACCTCACTGGCCAAAATGCTATTTTTAGACATGTTATTTTTAGCAGGTCTATTTTTAGCACATTCTAATTTTAGCATTTATTGTTGCACACTTTTCAATAGATAAACCCTGTAAAATTGTTGGAATGGGTGAGGTTCTTGTAAAACAAAAGAATGGAAACCAATGGCTACTAAAGGAGGTAAGGCATGTTCTAGATCTAAAGAAAAAACTGACAATAGGGCAGTTAGGCGGTGAAGGTTGTGTGACAACTTTCACAGATAAAGCTTGGAAGTCACCAAAGGAGCCCTAGTAATAGCAAAAGGAAAAAAGGTTGGTATGTTATATTTATGCAATGGTATTTCAAACAATGTTAATGATTTAACTTCCAAAGGAGCAGATGCATCATTATGGCATCATAGGCTTGGACACATGAGTGAGAAGGGGATGAAGGTTCTTCACTCAAGGAATTTGTTGCTGGCTTTGAAGAATGTTGATTTGGACTTTGTAAGAATTGCATTTATGGAAAACAGAAGAGAGTCAGATTTCTCAGAGTTGGGAAAGAAAAGAAGAGCGAAAAATTAGAGTTTGTGCATATAGATGTTTGGGGACCTGCTCAGGTATCATCTCTCCGTGGCTCTCGTTATTATGTTGCTTTTATTGATGATGCAACTAGAAAAACTTGGATTTATTGTATTAAGAATAAATCTGATGTATTTGATACTTTCAAGAAATGGAAAGCTTTGGTTGAGATTAAGAAAAAAAAGAAATTGGAGTGTCTCAAATCAGACAATGGAGGTGAATATTGCAGCAAAGAGTTTGATAGGTATTGTTTAGAGCATGGAATTCGCAGAGAGAAGTCAGTTCCAAGAACATCACAAGAAAATGGTGTGTCAGAAAGGATGAACAAAACAACCATGGAGCATGCAAGGTGCATGAGATTGCATGCAGGATTGCCTTTACAATTTTTGGCAGATGCTGTAGATACTACTGTTTATCTAATAAACAGAGGGCCTTCAAGCTCCTTGGATGGTGGTGTTCCAAAGGAAGCATGGACAGGTAAAAAGGTAAACTACTCCTTTTTAAATCCTTTTGGTTGTGAGGCCTTTGTCCATATCAATAAAGAAAATAGAACAAAGCTTGAGGAAAAATCAAAGAAATGTACCTTTATTGGATATGGTGTTAATGATTTTGGTTATCGCTTATATGATTATGAAAATCACAAAATCATTAGGAGCAGTGATGTAATATTCAATGAAAAGGTCTTGTATAAGAATCAGTTGTAGGAAAAGAAACAGGAAAAAGAAAACAAGGAATACATAGTTCTTGATGAGATCACTGAAAAAGTAAAGGTGCTTGAAAATAATAATAATCAACAACCACAAGAACAACAACCACCACAACAGCAATAGGCACCCCAAACACTTGAAAGTGGTGTTAGAATATCTACCAAGATAGGTATACCCCCTCAACGATACTCTTCTTCATTATATTATTTATTGTTGACTGATTCTGGTGAACCTGAATGTTATGAAAAAGAAATGCAAGTTGAAAGTAGGAAGAAATGGGAGCTAGCCATGGAAGAAGAGATGGACTCCTTAATGCATAAACAAACTTGGGACTTAGTCAGGTTGCTTGTAGGAAAATCTACATTAAAGAATAAATGGGTTTACATGCTGAAGGAAGAAGATGGAGGAAAACAAAGGTACAAAGCTAGACTTGTGGTGAAGGGATTTGCACAGAAGAAAGGTATTGATTTTGATGAAATATTTTCTCCTGTTGTTAAAATAACTTCAATTAGAACTATTCTAAGTCTAGTAGTAGTTGAATATTTTAATCTTGAGCAGTTAGATGTAAAGACAACCTTTCTCCATGGGGATTTGGAGGAGGAGATATCTATGCAGTAGCCACAAGGATATGAGGTAAAAGGGAAGGAGAAACTAGTGTGCAAGTTGAAGAAGAGCTTGTATGGCTTAAAATAGGCTCCGAGGTAGTGGTATCTAAAATTTGACAAGTTTATGTCTGAACAAGGTTATACTAGATGTCACTCTGATCATTGTGTTTATCTGAAAAATCAAAATGATGGCAGTTATATTATATTGTTATTGTATGTAGATGACATGCTTTTTGCAAGGTCTAACATGCAGGAAATAAATGTGCTCAAAATAAAATTGGCAAATTCATTTGCAATGAAGGATTTGGGAGATGCAAAACAAATCCTTGGTATGAGAATAACTAGAGACATGAAAAATCACAAATTAACATTGTCTCAGAATGAGTACATACAAAAGGTGTTGAAAAGATTAAATATGCACAATGAAAAACCAGTTAGTACACTTTTTGCTAGCCATTTCAAACTTAGTAAGGAAATGTGCCCAAAGACCTAAGAAGTCATGGATTATATATCTAAAGTTCCATATGCATCAACAGTTGGAAGCTTAATGTAAGTAATGACCTGCACAAGGCCTAATATTGCACATGAAATGGGAGTTGTAAGCAGGTACATGAACAATCCAGGAAAGGAACATTGGATGGTAGTGAAATGGATTCTTAGATATTTGAAAGGTACCACAAATCAAGCATTATGCTTTAGTGGTTCAAAAATTTCTCTATAGGGATATGTTGATGTAGATATGGCAGGTGACAGAGATAACATGAGGAGCACTACAGGATATGCATTTACTGTAGATGGAACAACTGTTAGTTGGGTTTCAAAAATCCAAAGTGTTTTTTCACTTTCAACAATAGAAGCAGAGTATGTTGCTGTTACAGAGGCTAGTAAAGAAATGATTTGGTTACAAAGGTTTATGGCCAAATTAGGTAAGGAGCATGATATGGGAACATTATACAGTGATAGCCAAAGTTCCATTCATCTTACAAAGAATTCAGCATTTCATTCCAGGACTAAACACATACAACTCAAGTACCATTTCATATGATCAATGTTGGAAGATGGAGAGTTGAAGCTGGAAAGGATACACACTAGCCAAAATCCTGCAGATATTCTAACAAAAGTCGTAACCAAGGAGAAACTGAGAATATGCTTAGTTTCAATTTGTCTTCAAGGATGGCGATGAAGATGAGAAATAGCCAAGTCCAAAGAGGATTCATTTTCCAGAAAATGAAGCAGCAATGTGGTTGCTACAATCATTCTCCAAGTGGGAGATTGTTGGGTGTGGAGCATGATTATTTAGAGGTATTTGTTTCAGCCGGATGTATAGCCCAGGAAGTTTGTACACCCATCCACGCAGGAGGGTGCGGGGGAGCGGGGCGGGGGGACTTGTCCCCCTCGCAGGGGTTTAGGGGGGCCGATCGCCCCCGGCTGGGGGTCGTGGGCCAGCGGTCCCTCGGCAAGGGTTTCGAGAGCAGTGCCCCCGAAGCTAAAAACAGATGTAAAATTGCCTTGTAAAAGTATAGTAATTTTTAGTCAATCTGAGTCGTTCATTAGGTGGATGATCTGACGGTAGAACTTATGTTTTGTTTATGGTTTTTTCCCTAGAAGGAAACCCCTCTCTTTGTATGAGGGCATTATATTGAGGCTGTGTATAGATGTGTATTTCTCCACGCAAGAAACAGAGAGGCGAGACAGTGAGAGAAAACAGAGGATATTATAGTGGATCTACTGTAGGTTGTGTCTCTTCATTTTGCTAGATAATAGAAAGGAAGGATTGGCTATTCTTGGTGGATGTTGCCCAAACTGGGTGAACCACGTATATCTGTGTCTCTTTGGTTTTATGTGTTTTCTGTGTTTATATTTCTGTTATATTCTATGTGTTCCATTCCTCTGTAATCTATAATTTTCTAACACTTCCCTCAGCGATTGATGAAAAAAAATCAAAATATCATGATATATATATTGTAATTGATGCAGGTCACCTTCCACTTCAAAGCCTCCTCATCACATCGTAAAGCATTTCATTCAACATTTACATTTTTCGACTTCATGCTTTAGGGGGCAGCTATTATAAATCCATTTGGGCATATCAGTCCCATCATCCAGATCAATGCTTTAGGGCTCATCAAACCCTAATTTTAGCTGCTACATGCCCTAAACAAGTCAACCTTTTGAATGCCTCCTTCCTAAGCAGTTTCGTGACTTGAAGACATCCTGAAATGATCTCTAAAGGGACCAACGCATGTAGGCCGATGTAAGGGTGCACTACAGAGAAGTTAAGTCCATGCTAAGGTGCTTTGTAGAGCACTTACGCCCTCTTTGACCTATGTTGAGCAAGATTGAGTGAAATTCATAGAGGGTTTGGGGAATATTCTTATTTCTTGGAGTCTTCTAAAAGTTTCCCTCACTTATCAACTCCTATGAGCTCGAAAATTGATGAGGAATGAGTTAAGATGCATCCTATCCTCTCATCCCTTCCTCCAATGAACTAATTCTAAGTATGGAAGGCCATTCAATACCCCCATTTATGACATAACCTCCTCCATTTTCCTATAAATTGAGCACTCATCTAAGTGATCAAGTGGTTGGACTATGTTGAATTGTAAGGAGATAATGTTGCTATGAGAATTGACTTTGAGAAAAGTATTGTTATGCTACAAGTTTGTCATGTTTTTGATGTGATGTGTATGGGATCAAAGCTGGAGGAGTGAGTTTGAATTAGAATTCATGGTTGTAATTCCTTCTTCTATTCAATAAAGTATTTGAACCTCTTTCCCATATGCTTATCTTGTTATATGATGTTTATATGTGTGAATGTATCTGATTCCATTTACTTGTAATCAATAGATCTTTTGCTTTGATTGGTTCTTTTTCGTTTGATGATGTTTACAACTACTTCTCAAGCATGTTAAATATGGGAAGGAGGGATGGGACCGATAAAAGGAGATAAGAGGAAAGCAGAACTACAAGTAGGTCTTCTCATTATCTTTGTCTTATTTATTGCTTATAGGAAAAGGCTAAAGTGCTTTGAACTGTTGTTCTAGATATGGCTACTTATCTAGGGAATTAGTATTTATCCATAGATACTGAATTCTCCAAAATAAAGCCATTGGGTAAAATTTCCCTCTTAATGGAGAAACAAACTCATACCATGATGAAAGGAGTTCACCATTATGCTAAATACCTTTCTGAAGTTTCCTTTCCCGTCATACAAAATTTGTGCCTCCCAATCGAGGAGATGTTGACTAAATCTTTTCTTTGTATTCTTTGATCAGTTATATATGGTAATAGACTTTGATCTATTTAATCCAATTGTTTAGATACTATGCATTAGGTTCTCCATTAAACATCAACAAATAAAATTTCACATCTAACTTCAAAAATAGTTTTCTAAAAACATTATTTGATGACTATTTGAGTGATGAGAATGAGGGGAAGGGGAAGAACTTGAACTTGAAGATGGAGATTCGGGAGGTTCTCATCCACCTCCTCGACGTATTGACACATTACCATCTTTTGGATCTCCCTCTTTCTTTCCCTATTTTTGCATTCTCCTTTCGTAATATATAAATGACTCTTCCAACTGATATGCCATCTCATAAAAGGCCTTATGTAAATATTTCTCATTATTAGTGCACATGTCATTATCCTCCGTTTTCTTTCTTTGAGCTACACATCCAATATTGGGGTCAAAGAACTTGAATTTTCCTTCACCCTATTTGATTTTGACATTGGTGAGCATCCACACTCATAATTCACATTAAATAAAACCTCTATGATACCAACATGATCTATGATATTTTCTTTGGTGATGCTAAACAAAATTGTTTAAATAACATGAGAATACCACAAATACAACATCCATGAAGAAGAAACAAATAATCCATGTGTGAGCTATGTCTCCAAGCCCAACTTCAAAGTGGAGAGGCCTTTATATTATTTCAACAAAATGATGGAAATTACATGGTAATACCTCACATTTAGATATGACCCAAGAATCTACTACTCAAATCCGAACACTGACTGAACCATTGGATTTGTCTTGAAATTTTGTGAAAATTTACTAGAAACTTCATATTTTTATTTCACTTTCACCTATGGACCCCTCAAGGACTATGAAGATGCCATAATAGTTTAGAATATTCTAGGAATATTCCTACAGAATATTCCTAAGAATATACCCTATGAATCTTCCTTGAAAACCATACCCAAGGCAAGTCACATTCCTCATGTACTAAGTTCTACTCTTCATTCCCTCACGTGGTATGTGGGCTTCCTATTGCATGGTATGGTGTAGGTTTAAACAACGTCCCATTGGAAAACATAACCATGTTACCCAATGGGCATATTAGTTTTCATTTATATGTTAAAGTGTGTGGGTTGGGAGAGGTCCTCAATTCAATCTCATGGGCATCCCCACTTTGGCATTTATCATGCTATAGATATATATGGTGTGTTTGTTTGTGTGGTTGCAACATATTGTTGCCTTTTAATTGGATTTGGTGTAGCCACCAAATTTGGTGGGCTCTAAACCGCCCCCGCCCCCCTCCCTCTTATTCTCCACATTTGGTTACAATGTGTTGACTCTTATAATGACTTTGTCATTAGGCTCATTAGCTAGGTTCAAGTTGCAATCTAGAAGCATTGGAATGGGCCTATGTGTCACGACTAAAATGGTATACCACATCTTGCCAATTGTGCCTTGACACATCACATGTGCCATGTCTTGTCTATACTACCATGTCAAAATCTATGGGTCCCACCAAATATTGAATGGGATGCAACATGGCATCCTGTAGGATTTCCAAGTGGAACCCTACGGACCCCACTTGTACTTTATTTTTATGTTGTTTACCAAAAACCTGAGAGGATCATAACTTTGTCATACAAACTCAGATTAAGGTTCCATTTAAATTGCCTCGATGGGATATATGATAGAGTGTTGGTTTTGATGAGATTTTAGAACTTTAAATTTTGAGCCTTTTTGGATCTTCTTAGATCGTGGGGTGGGTTGTCACACCAACTCACCCACTCCTTCACCTATGTAACAATTGGTGCTAAATTTTGCTACTTTTGTTTAGGTCTAGTCACATCCAATAATCACCTATCAGATAACTAACCCCCAAGTGTTTTAACAACTTCGGTGTTTGGTTGCTTGGTATGGGTTATGGTTATTCAAGAAAGACAAGTTGGAAGAAAACCTATAGGTATTAAAATGGCTTTAGGTAAAGGTAGGTGATATGGCAAGTTTCTCCCTCAAGCCAAGGATCCATACAGTTGTTCAACCTTCAGTTGTGTTAATTAATTAAAAATAATAATTATATGTTAAATGAGAGGTCTAGTAAGTCATCGTCATTCCGTGTTTGAATTAAAATCATAATCATCATCATAATAGGTAGGGGTGGCACAAGGGGATGTTATAAACCTCACCCTCCTAAAGGAAAAAAATCCTCCATGATTTGAAAAATAAAGGATCTTAACAAAGTCTAGATATGTATTTAAAGCTTTTTATCTTAGACATACTTCATGTGTCATAAAGTGTCATGCTAAGTCGTGTTGTTCACTATGATTGAGGCTCTTTTAGGAAACCTTTCATCTCATCACTTGGGACACATCTAATGTATGCTTCATCCCACTAAGTATACTCATGACCATTTTGAATTGGTCTGGTTTGGTTTTTCTCTTCCTCGTAGTCACACACCTTCAAAGCTCAAGCATCCTCTTGTTTAATTCTCAGTCCCTTAAGTAATCCATTCCTTGGCAAGGCTTCCTCACATAGGAAGAGCCTTCGTAGCCAAGGAATCTCTCATTCTTTCTTTAATAACATGATCATATTAGTCATGGCATCTCATATGACAATCAATGCATATCATATATTTCTAGCACCATTGCAATGGATTATATCTTGAGGTGTTTAGCTCTATTAAGATGTTTTTCTAATCTTTGATGTTACTATGATGATGTTACTTGTTAAGTTGGATGGTTCAGTATTTCACATACATCAAAAGTGCATGATTCTTATGAGATCAATCATAAAAAATTTAAATCAATCTAAAAGATACTTTCATCAGTAGATTTATGTATGAGGTTAACATTGAAATTTTAGATCACTTAGGATCACAACATAATCATATTAAAACATACATCAATTCATTACAAATAAAAAATTTAAACCAAATAAATCCATAATCTTAATAGATTTTTTTTATTTTTTTTAATGATGATTAATAATCAATGTAAACTTTGAAATGGGAACTATAAACTCAAAACGGGAACTCTGGCCCAAAAACCTCGAGAAAACATAAAAAACAGTGCTAAAAACGAAAAGTGTTGATGCTGGAATAACACCTTTTTTTTTCTTGGATAAATTTTCAACATGTTTTAAAAATGGCGGTGAAAACTAATCTTCTGCACAAAAATTATCCAAAAAACACCCTCAAAACGAAAACCGTTAATGCTAGGAGAACACTTTTTTTTTTCAAAAGTAAAATTTCAACATTTCGAAATAATGGCGTAAAATATTTTATTACCACCCAAAA
>APFE030669468.1:120231-128907 GCA_000404065.3 Pinus taeda | reverse complement strand
AAAAAAAAAAAAAAAAATGAAGAAGAAGACCACTTCCAAAATTATTAAATTTACAAAATAATTATTTACATTTCATACGTTAGAAAAGTTAAAGTCAAAAAATAGGTCTTTTAAAAAAAGGGTCTGATCCAGAATAACCACTTTTTTAAATCAGCATGAAAATCACTACCATTCTAAAACGCAATATACATAAAAAAAAAAAATTAAAGTGCCAAAAACTATGCTCTAAAAAAACATGTGTGTTTTGCATCACCCCTTTTCAAAATCAGATCACGTTTTTGCTATCTCTACAAAACGGGTCACAATATTAGTTCCCGTTTCAAAGTTTACATTGATAATACTTATCATTGTGGCTTCCTCTTTTCTCCTACACTAAGTGATTTATTAGTTGAAGCAAGAAATTAGTGTTGTATATGCTCCATGTAAAATTCAACCAACTTCATCCTCAAACCAAATCACTGTGGTTCTCAACTAAAGAAAGAGCTAAATGGAAGTTGTACTTCTCAACATAGTCTTTTTGCACATGTCCAAATATTCCCCTCCCTCTCACTACCTTCCCAACGAGTGTGCGAACTACCATGTAGGTAGTATTCTGCTAAGAAGAATATTATTTACCACCAAAACTCCATTTTCATCACAAATCCCATCACAAATAAATTATCATCACACCTCCATCAAGGTAGGTGTTATCGTTCGACATGTATATAAGTGGCTAGCAAGTACTTTGGCAGTGATAATAGCTTAATTGTATGAACTGATTGATTTCTCATGCCACAAAGAACCATAGTGGCATATCTACCTCATGATTTGACCAACGAATATAGTTAATTGTTACTATACTCGTTAATACCACATTTAGTGTTTCCTTGTCATAAACATAATATAAACATGGAACATAAAAAGTAAATGCCATAAGCACATGACCATAATAAAATGTAGTAACAAGGATTCACACTTTCTCGATAGATCCCTTACATGATAGTGGATCTCATTAGATAACCTCATCATGTTATCCCAAACATGACATGCATATAATCATGATATTTTTAAGAGCATTAACTAATCATCTTTCCATCTGGATGTTTCTCGTCAATGACTTGCCAAATGAAATGACATTGCATACATTCATTTCATTATTAACATATTCATGAACACAGAGCATACTTATTCCATATGGTATTAGGGTTAGGAAACTTCATGATATCCATGTAGCACATGCATTAATTTGAAACATAGTTTCAATTTTAGCTAAAGTGATTCTCACCCAATTCCTTTCCAATACCCCTTTACCTTGTTTTTCATTACAAGCGCTTTCAACTGATGTATGCTCATATGCCCAACTAATTGATGCCATTCCTATTGTCACCATACTAAGTGGTTGTTACAATATCATTTCTCAAAATTTATCAGTTTCATTTATGCTCCCAACAAGTGTGAGGAGCATAACCATAACATGACAATGATAATAGTCGAGAGAAATGGACCATTCTTTCCTGTTTTTGTAATGGCTTTCCATACATCATGGTAAATACGAATTCCATCTTCATACCATCCATAGCCATAATATTTTAAAATATTAACTACTTATCTTACCATTATGATGCTTCTCAACCATTGACCTTTGGACCCAAAAATATATCATTATACTATCATTTCATTTTCTCTCATTCATAAAATAAAGAATGCATACACTAGCCATGCACAATTTTTTTTTAAGAGAGCTCCCTTCTCAAGCCATTCCCATGTTTGTTACATTGCTTCCAAATTTATTCAAGTGGACTTAAACAAGTTCATTTTAGTTATTTTTCCATCTTCTTCTACCCCTTACTGCCATTTTATCTGACCCACAGGGTTTTAATCGAGGCCTTTGTTGCAAGAGCATCATAATCAACCGATCCATTTTGACTGCAATGGTCATAAATTTTATTTGCATAGGAAGTGGGTTCCTAAATTTGGTTTAATTATTTGTAATATTTATTTTTTGGTTTATTTAGGAGAATTAGTGGTTAACTGAAGTATTATTTATTTGCCAAAAAAATAGGAAATTGTTTTAGCTGATATGCAAAAGATATTGTAATTAGTTTTAATAGATTAGATATTTTTCTAGATTTATAAATTAGATCCATAAGTAGTGGATCTTAACAACTTATCTTTTTTTTATTTAAGAAAAACTTGTAGCTTAAGAAAAGTGTTCATAATTTTTTAAAATTCAAAGATGATGAGTTTTTGAGTTTCTTGTGTGTAACAAAAGAGTGAGTTGATCAAATTTTTTCTATTTATATCTTATTTGGGTATACATTTATTTTCTATCTAACATGGGATTTTGTTAATAATTTATTGAAGAACCATTTGGAACTAAACTCTTAGACTTCATGATTTCTCTATTTTTTTCTTAATCGTAGTTGTCAACTAAACTTATTATTGCATGACAAGGATATGATATAGGTTGCTCTTAAATATTTATTAGTAGGTTGATCCATTATAGTTTCAATCATAGTGTAGTTTCACTTCACCAACAAAATTGGGAAATCATTGAATTGGAATGAAAAACGATTAAGTCTGAACAAACCAAAGAATTTTTAAACTAGGAATTATAATTTTTTTTGTCATATCCCTTCATCCCTTAGACCAATGAATTAAAATGAGTAGTATAATCCTTTCGGCGTGGGACAAATTTGGGCATCCAACCACTATTTGAATGCGCAAATGACAAGATTGAATTTCCTCTGACCCGAGGACTATCCCAGACCAATGTATCTTCAAAAGTTACAAAGCAAAGGATTACTTTAGACCTAGATTACTCATGACTAGATTGAATTAACATGGGTTCCATGGAGGTTAAATACAGTGGATTTTATGTTATATTTTTTCACTTTATAAAACCCCACACATTATGTTGAGTATTATATTCACAGTGGCTTCTCTAGGGGAGAAATACCATACCATGTTCATTCATATTGGGGGATACATTTTGGAAAAAATGGCATAATATATTGAGGATATAATAGGGGGTAAATGGGTTTTATATTGGTGGGTATAAAAAATATATCTCAAAATTAATGAAAAAATATAAAGGGGTGTAAAAAACATTAATGAAAAAAATGGATACCTACAATATCTAGTTAAAGTAGGAGCTTTTTAAATTGAGAAGGTGTATTTGTTTTGCATTGCTAGGGGGTTAAATAATTTGATTTGTAGAGGTATTTTCCAATATGTTGTGAAATTAAGGGTTTTGTTTAGTATGCCACAAACATATGTGGTATGTCAGAGGGTCATTGAGCGAAGCCCCTATGATTATATTGTATTAATTTTTAACTCCTTTATAAATGAAATCGAACAATTTGAACCTAGTTATAGCGAATCACTGGATTTTTTAATGAAATAAAGAAAATTGTAGAGCATCTCTACACTTAGATCTATTGTGAAGTGAGAGTAAGGAGTACATGGTACCTTGGGAAGATTAAATTGACATCAATTTGTTATCATAGAATTTTATAAAGTAAAAGGAAATGGCATATCACTGAGGAGAAGTTTCAAGAGTAGGTTAAGGAAGACATGTAAAAATGCTAGACTTACAAGCTAATGTGAGGACACTTCAAGAAAGAATAGTAGATATGGAGACTAAAGAAGGAAACAGAGCTAACTTGGGAGATGTTAGTGATGGTGAAGAAGAATCTTCCATTGAAGAAGAAACAGAAGACTTAGAAAAAGAAAATATGTTGAAGAAGTTTACCAAGATGAATGCGAGACCAAAAATGGAGGTACAACTATATGAAGGTAATTTAAATTTTGATGAGTTGATGGACTAGATAAATATTCTTGATAAATATTTTTATTATGAATATGTTGAAGGAGATAGGTGAGTCAAGTACATAGTGAATAGACTCAAAGGCTACATTTCACTATGGTGAGATGAGGTACAAGATAAGTGAAGTAGGAAAGAAAATATAAGATTAAAGATAGGGGTAGAATGGTAGCAAAACTCAAGGTAAATGTTTACCCAAGGATTATCAAATTAATATGTTCACACAATTATAGAACTTTAGATAGAAGTCCATGTTAGTTAGAGAATACACTGAGGAGTTATAGAAGTTAAATATTAGAGTTGGTCATGTAGAAGATGATGGTGAGAATGTTGCTAGATATATAAACAGTTTGAGAATTGATATTCAAGATGAAATCAACTTGTTGTCTTTGAAGGTTGTTGAGGATACATATCAAGCTACCTTGAAGGAAAAAGAGAAGATTTTTTGAAAAAAGGTCAAATAAGTGATGGAAGGAGTCCTACAAGAGGTAAAGGAAAACATAGTGGAAGAGGAAGAGCCCAATTTGTAAAAGAAGGAGGAATATCCAACAGTTAATCACCAATGGAGGTGATTTGAGAGGGAGAATATCATTATCAATAGGTAGAGGTCAAATAAGAGAATATTAGTGTAGATGTTTCAGATGTGGGAAACTAGGAAATATGTCTTGGGAATGTATTAAGAATGCACCAACTAGTTGGAGCGTTGCTCATGTTGCGGAAGCAGTGAAAAATATGAAAATATGGCTATAATTGAAGAATTTCTTAAAGTAGGGGAGTCATTTCTAATGAAAAGAGTGTTGATCAAAACATAAAAGGAAGTTAAAGAGCTATCAAAAGAGAAGTATATTTAGGACTATGTGCAAGTCAAAACCTAAGTGTTGCAATATTATAATTGATAGTGGAAGCACTAATAACTTGGTTTCTATTGAAATGGTAGAAAAAATGAATTTGAAAAAAAATAATACACCCTCAACCTTCGAAAGTATTTTGGTTACAAAAAGGCCACCGATATTGTTTTAATGAAAAATGGATAGTTCTAAATTGGAAGGTATAAGGATAAATTTGTTTGTGGTGTAATGTCAATGGATTTTTTCCAAGTGTTACTGGGGAGGCGATGGCAATATGATATAGAAGCCATACATGATGGTAGGAAAAATGCATACACTCTTGAAAATGACGGCCAAAAACGTGTTTTGTTACCTTTACCAAATGAATAAGTTATAGATGAAGCAGGTCCCACGATACTACTCATGAGTGGGAAGGAGATGTTGTGAGAAGCAAAAAGAGAGTAGGTACATTTTTCTCTAATTGGGAAGGCTGAGATAATTCTTACCAATGGCAATTTAAATTACTTGAGTGAAGAAACTAGAAGCATGTTAGATCAATTTTCTAATATTATTGTATATGAGATACCAAGTAGTTTACCTCCTGTTAGAAGCATTAGCCATCACATTGACTTGATTTTGGATCCACTCTACCAAATAAAGTAGGCTATAAAATCACACTACAAGAAAATGAAGAGTTTAAGAGACAAGTTCAAGAGTTGTTAGATAAAGGCCTCATTAAGGAAACTATGAGAACCTACACTATACCTATAGTGTTGATTCTAAGAAAAGATGGTGGATGGAGAATTTGTATCGACTCAAGGGCCATCAACAAAATTACTATCAGATATTGTTTTCCACTCCCATGAATTAATGATTTAAATTATTGCCTAAGCAATTCTAATTGTTTTTCAAAAGTTGATTTAAAATTGGATATCATCAAATTTGAAACAGGGAGGGAGATGAGTGAAAAATTACATTTACAATGAATCATGTGTTGTATGAGCATATTGTGATGCACTTTGGTCTGGTAAATACACCTAACACCTTTATGCGACTAAGAATGAAGTTTTAAATAAATTCATGGGGAAATTTGTTATATTGTACTTAGATGATATTTTAGTGTACAATAGAATGAGAGAAGAACACCTACAACACCTCAATTTTGAACTAGGTACCTTGCAAAAGGAAAAGCTACTCGTAAACTTTAAAAATTGTAGTTTTATGAACAATGAGTTGGTTTATTTGGGGTTCTTAATCTCCTAGGGTGGTATGAATATGGGCCTAGATAAGGTGAAAGAAATAATAAATTGGTGAATTCCATGAAATATAATTCAGGTAAGAAGATTCCATGAACTTGCATGTTTTTATTTAAATTATTTTAAAGGTTTCAGTAGTTTGTGTGCACCCAATATTAAAATCATTATGGAGAATAATCACCCATTTAAGTGGACCAGAGTAGTAGACTGTATTTTGAAATTATAAAAAAAGGATTATAGAATAAACAATTTTAGCATTTCCATATTTTAAAAATTCATTTCAAGATGAGATATATGCCGACATTGTTGATATTGGGGTGGTTTTGAGTAAGGAGGAACATCCAATTTCCTACCTCAATAGAAATTTAAATTAAACTAGTAGAATTATTCTTCATATAACAAGGAGTTTTATGTTTTTGTACATGATTTGAAGGAATGGAAGCAATATTTTTATGCCCAAGGAATATATCCTATATACTCATAATCATGTTCTACAATATATAAAAATTCAGTCAAAAATAAATCAGAGGCATGCCAAGTGGCTGTAATTTTTACAAAATATCACTTTTGTAACTAAACATACAAGTAGATTGTAAATAAAAGTAGTAGATGATTTAGATAATATTAATTTAATTATACAAGAATTTTAGTTTCATGTTACAGGGTTTGTTGAACTTAGAGAGATGTAGATTTCAAAGAAGCCTATGCAACATGTGGCTATCAAGTGAGCATAAATAGAACAAAATGGTCTATTTACATGATTCAAGAGGGTTTACTATTTCAAGATAGTAAATTTTGTATTCTTTTGTGTTCTATGAGTGATAATTTAATGCAAGAAAAGCATAGTAGAGGATTAGTTGGACATTTTAGACCTATCAAAAAATGTATTATATTAAGTTCATTTTACTATTGGTTAGATATGAAAGCTAATGTAAAACTATTTGTGGAAAGATGTAGGATTTCTCTACAATGAAAAGGGAGTTATAATACTAGGTTGTATTAGTCATTTCCTATTCCTATTAGGCCTTAGGATTCAATCTACATGGACTTTGTTTCGGGGTTATCTTAAACAAAATGAGGTAACGACTTTATTTTTTTCATTCCATGTATGAAAACCATTGATGCAAGTAATATAAAAATGTTTTTTTCAAAGAATTTAATTGTAAGAGTACATGGATTCCCTTGTAGTATTGTGTCAAACAGGGACACTAGATTCGTGGGCCATTTTTGGAGAACTGTATGGAAAAAACTAGGCACTAATTTAAATTTCAGTTCAAAATATAGTTCACAAACCAATGGTCAATAGAGGTAGTAAATCGAAGCCTAGGAAATATTTTGAGGAGTTTAGTGAATGAACATCCCAAACAATGGGATTAAATTCTTACCCAAGTTGAGTATTCCTACAATGATTGATCCAAAATAAGTACAATTATGAGCCCATTTCAAATTTTGCATGGAATGCACCACAGGGGAGTATATGAATCAAGGTATTTGGGAAATCAAGAACTTGTAAGTGCAATAGGTGAACATTTTGCATTGAGTATGTATGAATTGCAAGAAAGGGTAAAACAACAACTACAGTAAAGTAGCAACAAATACAAATAGTGCATGGACATCAAAATGATACAATGGGATTTTCAAATTCATAACTTAGAAATGGAATATTTGAGAATGGATATGTTTCCTATGGGAACATATAATAAACTCAAGTGTAACAACCCCTTGTTTATTTTCCATGTGAATAAAATAAGACCATGGTCACGGGACACATAATATGAGTTGAATGTTGAGAAAATCATAGCAATGGGTATCACTTGTGATTAATTTATGGCTATGACAATTGTCAAATGCAAAGAGGCATTAATTTGAATTTTATTTATGAAATAAAGGAAAATAGGAGAAAAGCAAGATGAAGAGTTGCAAATTTGCATGAGAGGGAAATTGAAGGAAAAATGAAGAAAATAGAGGCCTCAATGATAAAAAGTTTTATGAGGATTAATTCGAAACATTTTGTTAGTTTAATTTTGGATCTCCCATTTTTATTCTCTCATTCTCTCATACTCTTGCACACTTAGAGAATTCTTGGAGCATGTTTGGACCACTCTAGTATTCACTTGGATTTGGAGAAAGAAGGTAGAGGAAAGAAGAAAAGAGAAAGGGAATAGTTGGATTTGTAGCTACAACTCGATTTCTTTCCAGTAACAGGTTTCATGAGTGATTTCCTTGTCAATTTCTAGATGCATGGTATATGGATGTGATATGCATATATGGATGTGATATGCATGTGTTGTAATTAGCATGTAAATTTTCCTAGATTGGTAGTGTTTTTAGTCATGCCTTGCCATTTTCTTGATAGCCAAGGTGTCATAGGTTTTCCCACATGATTTTGTTTTATTGTTTCTCATGTTCCTTGTGGATGTGGGTAGGAACATATGCTGTGGAAGCCCTAAAATGTCTAGGGTTGAGTTACTAATCCTTGAACCTAGGTAGGGACAAACTATATGGATCCTTTGATGTGTTGAGTTACTATTCCTTGGAACTTGTTTGGAAAAAATGCTCTAGAGACATAGAAATTTGTTGAGTTACTAATTTGTAGAACCTTGGACAGCTTCGCTAGAGGTCGATATGAATGGTTTTAGTGATGTCTGATTGTGGAGGTGGAATCACTGTGTTTGAGGGTCGAGGTCATTTTTCCTTTAGAAGCCTTGGTTAGTTTTTTCTTGATTTATTCCATGAGATCCCTCATTCATGATTGGAATATGGCATTGGAGTGATTGGCTAAGAGAGA
>APFE030669468.1:110231-117731 GCA_000404065.3 Pinus taeda | reverse complement strand
CAATCCAAAACCCAGTGGGAAATTTTAAAGCTTACATTAAAATATAATGAATATTTAAAATTAAAATTAAAATCTGAAACTTAAAGTATATTGTTGAGATTTTATTTTTTATAGAGTTAATGGTGAATGGAAAATGTGTAGAAATGAGTTTAACTAAAATAGCATTGAAAAATGAATTATTCAAATTTTATATTGAAATGGAAATATATAATTTATTATATATTCATTTCAAACTTAGAATTTCATGGGTGAGTATGTGTTATTTTTATTTATCATGTATATATTTTTACTAATATTTACATTTCTTTATTTATGCAGGAATTTTACCAAGAGAAAATTAATAATTAATTGATTGAAGAGTTGAACAAGAGATTAATGAGAGAAATAAATATATGTCTCATTTATTTATAATAATAGTTATTAATGTAATTTCAATGGAAGTTACGAGAAGTAAATAAAACCAACTTCCATAACTTTAAATATGTAGAAGATCATTTCAAGGACCTTTTTGGGCATACTTTTTTGGGGCAGATTGAAGGATGGTGCTGCATCAAAGATGAATACTTATTATTTTTAAGGCAATCATGTACTTGCTAAAGTGGAGTTCTTCATTGTGACTACAAGGATTTTTCATTTAATAATATGATAATGATGATGATGGTGGTGATGGTTAATGTCCATTGAGACCCGACTTTGGTCTACCCGACCTAAAGAAATAGATTATTTAGTTTGATTTAAGATTTTATTCATATGCTCAAAAATCTTGGAGAGAAGCCTCCCAAGCTCACAATAATTTTGACATCGTAAAAGGCTAGGAAGGTCAGTATTGCAAAAAAGATTATGAAACTGAGATCTAATGTCGTTGTACGTGGGACACTCTAAGAGGAAGTGGTTTTCATCCTCAATGTTCTAATTCTCACAAAGATGGCAGATCCTTTCCATCCATGGTATTTTAGGAACTACCCAGTGACATGTTTCACTATGGAGCTCATGAGAGTTCATTCTAATCTTCACTATATTAATTTTCTTCTTTGAGCTAGCTAAAGCATAGAGATACCTTTTATCTTCCAGGGTGGGGTTGATGACCATCTTATAATAACTTAATTTTCTTCTAGCTGCTAAATCTTTCTCACACCATATTTTTTCTTTGAACTTAGAAGTAACAATATTTTTGAAGTTATTAATGTTTTGAAATGCATCATTCTCGTTAATCTCCCAATGGTTCAACCAAGCCCTCGTGTCTTTATACCACCCCTGCTTGAGCCTTAGATGGTTTTGGATAGAATTTAAAGCTATCTTAGGAAGTCTATGATCTCCTATGTTATTGAGCTTGTGGTTGTACAACAGAAGCCTAGTCATAGCTAGGCTCTCGATAGGGGAAAGACCTCCTTGTATAAGGAGAATAGGATAGGGTGTATTGCTTTTAATTTTCAGGTTATACGTTATAAAGCACTTCTAGATTTGCTCAATATTTCTTCAGGATTTTCTAGAGATGCTGCAACCCCAAACCTCACATCCATATAAGATAACAGGAGTGACTAAAGTTTCAAAGAGGTACTTCTTTTTATCCCACATTACGAGGTTTTCATTTTACAATTATTTTCAAGACCAAAGTAAGCTTTCCACCCCCCATTAATCATTTTCTCAATTCTATAGTTCCATTTGAGCTTGTGATAGATATCAATTCCTAGGTCCTTGTAAGAATACACTTCCTCCAAGTTTTTATTGTCATACATAAAATTAGCGTATATATTTATTTCTTTTCTTTTGTGTGTTATTTTTACGTGAGCTTTTATTTACTATTTCATTGTGCATGTTATAACATGATTATTCAATAATATTGCATGCAATAACGATTTAAATATTTCAATAATTGTTACTTAAAATTTTTCAAATTATATTTTAATTTATTTGTTGTAGAACAAAACTCTCACAATACATGTTATTTAGGGTTTTATTTGCACATAAATTTAAATACCATAAACCCAATCCTATTTATTTTTTTTGTTAATTTTTTTTTCATTTTTCATTTCTTTATTTAATCATAATATGTGGTGATCAGCAATGCTTTGACATGATTAGATTGATTAATCTCCCACACATTAATATTGGTTTAATTTTTCCTATAGTATTTACTATTTAGAAAAATTAAATCAAATAATTTAATTGTTTTGTTGTGGGATGAATAATAATAGCACTTGATGTCATATTGTTTCAACTACAACATTTTTTTGAAATTCATTTAAACCAGCTTTTCCGGACTTCCGTCTTTTCATTTTATTTTTATTTTTTATTTTTACTAAACTTATGTTTTGTGAGAAATATGATATATTAATTTAAACCTCATTTAGTCATAATGATATTTTATTTTTAATAAGTTTTCACATGTTGTATGCCTACCTCAATTTCCTAAAAAACATTAATTATTTAAAATACTCTTTGTTCAACAATCTAGCCTATTTATTTTTTAATTAGAAAATCTATTTAATTTACATTATTCTACAACGACTATTCAATTTTGATTAACACCAAGGATTACCCCCTGTGGTGAAAGGGAGGTCATCTCTTATCACCTAGAGAGGGAGGATCTAGGATCCTCAGTGATGTGGTCTTAGGTTGTCCTCAGTTACCAGGATGATTTGAGCACTGAAATCATTTGGAACCGTTGCTGGGGAATGAATTGTTAACATTGTTTCCTCTAGTAGCTGATTAATTGGTTATATCTATGATCCATTGACGAACATGGTCACAGTTGTATGCACCTTATAGTTTTTAAGGTAAATCTTTCTTGTTGATTTGTTTACCTGGTGACTCCTTAATTTAGTTTTATTGTAGATTTTGTTTCAATGGTGGTTTCATGGATTTCTTCATGTTTTCCCACTTTGGAATTTTCTGATATTACAGGCTCTCTTGATTTTTTACCTGACATAGAGATATGGTATGCTTCATCCATTTTTGAAAAGAGGATGATGATAATCTGACACAACATCTCAGAGACTTGCGCGACAACATTTTGAAGATAGGAGCACACCATGAATATGTTCTAATGATGTTATTCATGATTTAGTCAGAAGCAAAAGCTTAGAAGTGGTATAGAATTCTCCCTCCTGGTGCAATTTCCTCTCTCAAATATTTTCATATAAGTTTTCATGACTATCATAGATGTATGTATCCTATAGGATTACTTGATTTTTATTGTTGCAAACATAATAATGATAATAACCTTGAAAATCAATATGATGACAACAATGAAGAAACCCAAATGGATTATGAATCTGAAATAGAAAGAAACATTAATGAATCTAAATTTCAAAACCTTAAAAAATCATCTTATATGATATATGTTAATGAACATGATGTGTTTTCAAATGTTGAAGATCACGAACAAGACACTTATCTTTCTTTAAGAAAATGTCATACAACACATTTATGTTTAAAATAATTTTCAGGTTTTATAACTCCTAGTGGTTCTTATTTATCTTAATATTTAGAAGAGGATAATGATATTAATAAATGAGAGGTTACATCTGAAATATTTGATTCCACACCTAACCAATTAGACATTATGTTATGTATTCATGAAATTCCTCAAGAGAAACTAATAAAAAAAGATATTCTTCCCCTTATTGATCCTATTCTTAAACCTTTTTGTGATGTAACATGGAAGTTATTACATGAACTAATCGTTGACTCATTTGATTTAACTTCACCTCATGTTCATGTTGACTTTTCACAAGCCCCTTGTTTATGATCAATATGATGGAGAATTGAATCATGAAGTAGGCTTACAATTTAATTATGATTTAGGTCTTGTTTCGATCATACTTTTGATATTTTTAATACTTGTCAGAATGAGAGCTATGATAAATTAATTGAGTCAATATTTGTGCAACCTGTTTAGGATAACTATGAGGAAAATGAATTTAAAAATGGAAGTGAAATTAAACATATCAATTCTTTCTTTTCATCTCCTCCTAGTTATTATTGTTATAATTTTCATAATAACCTACAAGGTAATCATGATTTGAATTCAAAATTTCTAGAACATAAGTATTATGATGAGGAAAATGTACTTTCTCATATTTCTAATGATGATATTTTTACTCAAAATTTTGAGGTTTTTGCATCATATAATGATGATAATTATTTTCATTTACAATCTCTTTCACTATATACTAAAGAATTGGATCGTAATTCAACAAGCTTTGATTTGAAACATGTTGACTATTTCGAAGAATACCATTTATCTATTTTAAACCATGACTTTAAACAATGTTGTGGGACTAACTCTATCACCCTTTTGGAAAGAAAGAAGAATCCATCCTATGAAACAATCGTTAGAAGTTTCACACTTGAAAATTTTGATCATTTAAATTTTCAAATGGGAAATCATGACTTAATGGAGGAATGGATGAATGATTTTTTTCAAAGAACATCAATCTCATGCCACTTTAATATCTACTCTCTCCTATGAAGTATGTTAGTTGATGAAACTTACTCTTTCCTTCCTATATCGTAGTTTTGGTTAAGAATGGAGTCGAATGTTAGAAAGATTTCCATTGATAAAATTTATGTTTGGTTCCACTGGATTTTTTATTTCTTTGATAAATATTGTCATTAAAACACATTTTGTATAAATCATGTACATAAATAAATCTCTTTACATTTATTATGTTTAGAATGAATAAAGATGAAGGTTTATGCAACTTGAATAGTCTTTATGCAATCATAGTAGAATGGAATACACATGTATGAGTCCTTAGTATGAACCATATTAACGAGATTTTAAAATGCATATTTAAAGGCTTGGTTCGTAAATCGTGTCCAAGGAGTAACAATCTTTAAAAAGCTCAGATCTCAATTTGTTACCTATTTCAACTTCATACTAAATATTGCTCAGCATGTCTCTCTTTCATACTACTTATACATAAATACTAAGGGATCACATTAAGTCTAGACCTATAACCATGATATTGGAATTTCATACAATTTAATTGAAGCTTTGGTATGACTAGTTAGACACATAAAAACCATACATGAGACCTTCCCTTAGCATCATACTACCCTAGGGATAGGAACTGATGTTTTCTTGGGCGGGGCATGTTGGTATCTCCGTCGAGGTTATAGATGCTTGCTGGTAGTGAAGCAATGTGAGTGGCATTAGATTAAAATATAGTGTGTAATCCTCCCACTCCATGTTGAGGTAACTTCTGATGGGGCATGCTGACATCTCTACTGGGGCTATAAACGCTCACTGTCAGTAGAGAAAGGTAAGTGGTATTGGAATAAGTCGAGTGTGGAATCCTCCCTTCTTATGAATGTTATGTTTGCTAAATAAATTGAAAGAAGGGCTTTTAACATGAAGAGAAAACAAGAATCCAGAAAGTTCATCATCTTAGGATAGTGGATGTCTCCGTTGGGGCTATGGATGCTCGCTCGTAGCAGAGCAACATCCAATTTTGGAAACTCATGTTATGGACCAAAAAATGAACCAAAAACCTTGACGGCTAGCCTCTTTAGTTTCAATAAACTAAAAAATGGAAGTCACTCTTATGTACCTTAATTAGCTCCATGGTTTATGTAATTTCTTAATCATTAACTACAAGTAGGTATGACTTGTTATGGTGTTGGATGTTCTTATGAAGTGATACATTTATCATCTTTGAGATCATTTTCCTTAAACATTAACATAGCTACCTCGATATACCTAATATACAAACAAATGCTTTTTATGTATGTAAATAACTATAAAACTTGTTAAACTATAATTACTCAAACCCCATATTTATTCTTTTTTTGTTCTTGCTCTTGATTGATTGAGACTTTAAGATGAAAAATATTCTCCTTTTATTACATTTTGTCTCTTCAATTTCCTTTTTTGACTCCATGCCCAATACGAAGACTTCTAATCTACTTTCCTGATCCTTCGCAGGGGAGCATCATCCCCAGTTGGAGCCAAATGTTGTTGCCAATTTGATATTCGCTCCTTTTGTCAGTTTTTCCTCATGTCTCCCTCATTATATGACTTCTTCTCTCATATTCTCGTAATAAAAATTTGTTGTATTAAATTTTCGTATTTATTGTGCATTAAGTATATTGTCGTAACTTATAAAAAAATCACTATAAAAATTAAAATCTTAATTTGAATTAACAATAGTAATTATAAGTTACCGTTATTATTACAATAAATTAAAAATTAAACAACAATTAATTAAAAAAAATAAAAATAACAAATTAAATAATAAATAACAAATCAAAAATTTAATGTATTACCCCCGATCGGGGTGGCGAAGTGGGTAATCAAAAGTAATGGTGATGTCAGAAGCCAAGAGGCTACCACAACCCGCATGATTATATCGTAGGACATGGAGGAGTACTATATGCCAAGAGTGATGTTAGAAGGGAGAAGTGGCGTTAGGAATGTTGGAAAGAGGAGAGGTGGTAAGGACGACGGCGTAAGGAGGATGGGATGGCAGGTAGGTAAGACAGGGCATGAAACTGGGTGTAGAGAAAGGAGGATGGATAGATTGCAAGGGAGAAGGAGAAGGAGAGAGGAGGACAAACCATACGCGCATCCAGCAAATAGGAAGAGTAACCTTGGGTATGTTTACTATCTTTTTTCAGTAATTTGCAGAGCAAAATTTAGTATTCCAGGAGGGGAAAGGAACTTGGGATAGGATGGGAAGGAGAGACCTCGCAGAGAGGTCATGCTGCGCAGACAGAGAAAAAGTAGTGAGAGAGAGTGGCCTGGTAGCTCTACTTCGAGGCTGGAAAGGTTGGAGGGCATAGAAGATAATAGGGAGTGGAGAATTTTGCTCAGGGCTAAGGATAGAGAGGCTAGAGCAGACCATATCCAGATGGAAGGGCAGTCTAAGAGTTTGGAACAGTTCCTCAGGCATAAATTTTTGGTAGATAGGGTGAGTTTAGGCAGTAGAGAAGAGCGAGCCTGGGAGGGGAAGTTGGGTAGGAAGCTAGGAAAGGAATGGATGACCTTCAGAGGAGGTAGTGTTGCGAGGAGAGGGAGTTGTGTTAGCAAGTAGGGTGGGGAGGAAGAGGAGAATCCTAGCGTGAAGCTCCCCTCGCTCACTATACTAGGATTGCATAGGGAATGGGTTAGCCTGAGGGAACCCAAGGGGGGAGGATGTGAAAAAGGGGGGGAGACAGTAACTAGGGGTCTGAACAAGAGGCGGGAAGGGGGGAGCAGGGAGAAGGTAAAGACCATCCCTGGTTCACTTGATTCCCTAGGATCAGCGGGGTGTAGACAGAGGGGAGATAGTTCCAGCAAACAAAAACCCCACGAGACAATTGGAATTTGGATGGGTAATGGATGTTTTATCCTGACTTTGAAACGTGACCATTGTGAATAGGTAGCAGATATCAGAGACATGGCGTGGGCAGCTAGAGGAAGAGGTCACAGAGGATGGGGAAATTAATCTGTGTTATTTTATTTATCATAAACATATTTTTATTAATTTTTACGGTTTTTTTTTACATGAATTT